>JAZGTK010011840.1:0-15310 GCA_036877625.1 Ambastaia sidthimunki | reverse complement strand
GTCTTTGGTTTACGCCAAACATGTCCTCTGCTCTGGTGTCCATATAATTCAATTTTGGACTCATCTGTCCAAAGAACATTATTCCAGAAGTCCTGGTCTTTGTTAACATTCTCTCTGGCAAATGTCAGTCTGGCCTTGATGTTTCTCTTAGAGAGCAAAGGTTTCCTCCTTGCACACCTCCCATGCAAGTTAAACTTGTGCAGTCTCTTTCTGATTGAAGAGGCATGCACTTTTACATCAACAGTAGCCAGAGCCTGCTGTAGGTCCCGAGATGACATTTTAGGGTTTTTGGAGAGCTCTTTTAGCATCTTGCAGTCTGCTCTTGGGGTGAACTTGCTGGGGCGACCAGACCTGGGCATGTTGGCAGTTGTTTTGAAAGCCCTCCACTTGTAGACTATCTTCCGGACAGTGGAATGGCTGATTTCAAAATATTTTGAGATTTTTTTAAATCCCTTACCAGACACAATTTTTTTTCTGAAGGCCTCTGACAGCTCTTTTGCTCTCACCACGGTGCTCACTCTCACTTCAACAGTCAGGAGCACATCAAACTAAATGTCTGAGGTTTAGATAGGGCAAGCCTCATTCATGATGCTGAGTAACGATCTACTAATTATGCGCATCTGGTGTGATAAACCTGTGTGTGATTTGAGCCATTTTAAGATCGAATACATGTGAGGGTGTCCTAATTTTTGCTTCAGTTAGAATTTGCATTTTTGTGGAATTACATTTTACAGAAAATCCCCTCTTCAGTTTTAATTGCTTAGATAACACAATGTTCTGACGATAGGCGAACCCGCCAGTACTGACACCCACACTTTCAAACTGTCAAACTTTTAAACTAATATAATGTCACCTAACATTAACAAAACGTGCTGGCGCGTTTGTCGACCCCAAAGGGTTAAAAACTCAAATTATGATCCTACGACATAACGTTGTTATCACACTAATGTGTTTAAAGTTAACATTTATAATTCTAACAAGTTAGAAGTTCC
The DNA here is from genome assembly GCA_036877625.1 of Ambastaia sidthimunki. Classification (NCBI taxonomy): domain Eukaryota; kingdom Metazoa; phylum Chordata; class Actinopteri; order Cypriniformes; family Botiidae; genus Ambastaia; species Ambastaia sidthimunki. Next base: position 14,318 of record JAZGTK010011840.1, on the reverse strand, counting down.
TAAGGTTTGCTTTCAGGGGCAAAGCTTACCAGTATCGGGTTCATCCATTTGGCCTTGCACTCTCACCCCGCACTTTCACGAAGTGTGGAATGCAGCTCTGGCTCCCCTGTGACACCAGGGCATCCGCACACTTAATTATATAGACGATTGGTTGATATTAGCTCACTCAGAGCAGTTGGTGGTTCGACATCAAGATGTCGTTCTTGCCCACATGAAAGAATTTGGGTTCAGACTGAACACAGAGAAGAGTGTGCTTTCTCCACTTATCTTGGTGTCGTGTGGGATTTGACCATGATGCAGGTGCGTTTGTCTCCTGCTCGGATCGGGTCGATCTTCACTGCAGTTGCGAGAGTGAAGGAAGGCTGGTCACTCACTGTAAAGCAGTTTCAGCAACTGCTGGGCCTGATGGCAGCTGCGTCCAACAGAATTCCTTTTGACTAGCTGTACATGAGGCCCCCTACAGTGGTGGCTTAAGACCAAGGGGTTTTCCCCGAGGAGAAGTCAGTTCCACACAATCAAGGTCATGCAGCGCTGCCTACGTGCCTTAGACATGTGAAGGAAACCTTGGTTCCTTTCTCAGGGCCTGGTATTGGGAGCTCTCCTCAGTGCACCTCAGAGGAAACGAGAGACCCAAAGGTGTTTACCCACTGTGTGGCCACCTACTGAAGTCTAGTAAGCAGATATAGCCGCCACAAAGACCTTCAGAGTGGAATGGGTTAAACCTGCAGAGAATTGAGCCTGCAGAAACTCCAGGACTGCATTAATGGTGCAGCTGACTGGGTCCAGATGGCGTTCTCTGTACCATGAAGTGAACAACTTCTACTTCAGGGCTTAAGTTTCCTCATAGAGGGAGCTCTGGAATGCAAAATGGTCTCAACAACCTCAGTTGAGAGACCAGAAGCTACAAGATGCGCCCCCTCAGGCCTCTCCCTTGACAGGATGCCTCGGCCCCTCCCTTGACAGGATGTTTGCTCCTACTTTGAAACATCCAGGGATATAAACTGCTCTCAGAGGGAGGAGTTTCCCCTGGGACCACACAAGGATCTGGTGTGCCAACTTGTAAAGAGGGCGCGACCACAGACCTCCTTGGTGGTTGATGTATGAGACCACTGTAGTGTTGTCGGTGCGAATTAACACATGTTGACCTCTTGAGAGCCTGAGAGCATGGTACACTGCCAGCATCTCTAGACAATTGATATGCCACTACAGCTAACAATTGATATGCCACTACAGCTAACAGACCCTTGTTTGAGGCAGCTGTGCCCTAAAACACCTGAAGTGGCAGGGTTAACAGCCTGGCCTCCAGAGCCCTCTGCAACCACACCTTTTTTTGTGTCCCTTGGGAAGGAGCTAGTACACGGCCTGGGCGTGGGAGGAACCGCTGACAGTTCTGCTAAGCTCAGACACATCCTCAGATGCTTCAGAGGGCAGGGGCGGAGCCTTCAGTGACAACGCCTCACCAGGTGACAGATAGCCTGTTAGTGTCTGTTCAACCCGAAGCCATTGTTTTATACTCGTGCTCACTCAGCCCCACCACATTGATTATAATAATTAGCGGCGGGACTAAATATGCGTGACAAGTATTGTTTTCCCCACGATCTGGACACCTCAGTGTGCAGATCAGGGAAAAAAAGAAGGCTTATGCATGGAGGCATAGACTGGCTACGCAGAAGCTCTCAAAAGCTCTCTTGTTGCACAGTTTATGCTCGGCGGGCCAAACAATGTTTAATTTAGCCACAGCACGAGTAACAACCTCCAGCAGCTCCTCATAACAGGGGGACACTAAATAACAGAGAGAGTGAATATAAAGATTTATGTACATCTTATTATTATTCTTGAATCTAAACCTTTGTACAGTTATTTGTACAATTAGAGGATCTAGTTTGTGAGGAACGAGATAGGGACTCACCCGTCTCAATTTCCTCCATCAGATCCAATTGTGAACCCCGTGAATGCATTCGTCACTCTGCCTCAGCAGAAGCGGGACCAGCATCGCGGGGAACACTAATGTAGACTCCCTCCTCAAAGAGAGCTTCCTGGGAGCAAAGCGAACGCATTAAAACCTGCTTGCAGGCGGTCCCAAACACACAACACATAGACCGTGTGTATCCCACCCGTGGATAGCTTTTTATTCACAGGTGAGAAGGAACACACGGTCTAAAATTTTAAAAACAAACAAACACACAAGACAACTTCTGCAAAGCTAAAGACAAACACATAGACGGACAGTTTCGCACAGAGCTTCGCTAAAGGACAGAAGCTGTCGGCGTGCGTAAACGCACATGCTTTATAGTTTCCTGGTCGTGACATCACCCGCCTGTGACGTTTTACACATGATTCAGAGCCTATAAATGCTGGAGGTGTTCCCAAAGCGTTTCGACGCAGCTCGAGTACCTGAAAGGGAACAAAAGAGAAAAGCAACATATTCTGTAGATTGCATGACTTAAAATGTTTGTTATTTAAATTAAAAAAATTTATGCTTGCTGTTTTGTATGTACAGTGGCATATTGTGTAGTAATTTATTCACATGTGAATGTGCTGGCATTAGTCTTTACCTTCGTTTTCTACTAAATGTTCCTGCAGTACCATCTAGCACACACCTTTCTGCAGGAAATAGAAAATGAACAAACAGGCCCTTGTTTCTCCTAGCTGCTAATTTCATCAGTACCTGCCCCACCTGAGCTATTTACTGATTTAAACACACACACTCCTGCTGCAGTACTATCACTGCTTTTAGTAGGACAGTTAAACATAGTTAAGCATAGTTAAACATAATAGTTAAACATAGTTTAACTAGTTAAACATAATCCTAATATTGTGTGTCTTCTGAGTATGTTTCCCACTATCAGTTAATTCTTAATTATTTAGTATTTTGGTTTCAAGATTTAGATATAGTTTATAACAGACAAGTGACCTGTTCTAACTGTGAATTTATCTGAGAAAATGTCTGCATGTAAGTTTGTTCTATGGTCTGACCTTTTTTACAGTTATTGCATTGGCCTTGTCAGAGCGCCAGAATTTACAGTTTTTATTAAATTGCAGCATATATTTGCAGCCTGGAATTCATTTTCAAGCACATTTTTCACCTTTATGTGGGCATATGCTTTCTAACACGGCATCTTCTCTGTCACTAAGGCCTAGAATTGAATATTGTATGTGCAATAAATGTTAATATAAAATAAACAAAGGAATTCACTACAGAGGCATATGTCCTGAATTGGGACACCTGCAGAAAGGGCCTTAGAGGCCGCCATACCCCGAGTAGAGTGAGCTCTGGTTCCCAAAGGAGGGGGAAGTCCAGAGGTCTCATAAGCAATACGGATTGCCTCGACAAACCAACGACTGACCGTTTGTTTAGAAGCGGGTCGGCCCCTCTTGTGTGGGCCAAAACAGACCAACAGCTGGTCAGATTTTATTCACAAGGCAGCTCTGTGGACATAAGTGTGCAGTTCTCGCATTGGACACACACAGTTTAGCTTCTCCTTGTCATTATCCCTAAAGGGAGGAGTAAAAAATGCCTGGAATACGACCGGCCATAGAGTAGAGGAAGGTATTTTAGCTACATAACCCGCACGCGGGTAGAGAAGTGCTTTGGCCAAACCGGGCGCAAAGTCTGAATAGGTAGGGGCCACAGAAAGGGCCTGCAGGTCACCAACTCTCCTCAGAGAGGTGATGGCTAAGAGGAAGGCCACTTTGGCAGACAAAAGGAGATCCTAAGGAGATCCTAATTGCTTTACCCACAGTTACAAGTTGCCTGGGATTCAGAAAGAATTCCACTCTGTATTAAGTGAAGTGTAAAAAACTTCTCAGGTTAAGAATGTAACCCTGGTTCCTAAGAGGAAGGCCACTTTGGCCGACAAAAGGAGATCAGAAATCCCGCCCTAAATTGTGCCTGCAAGAATTCCAGAACTGTACCAACAGGGCAGTTAACTGGATCAAGATGGTGGTTTCTACACCAGGAAGTGAAGAGTTTCCACTTCAGAGCATACAGTTTCCTCGTAGAGGGAGCTCTAGACTGTAAAATGGTCTCTACTACTCCAGCTGATAGACCAGAGGCTACGAGTTGTGCCCCCTCAGGGCAAAATCCTCCAAATCTGTTTCACCACCTTGGGGTGAAGTCTTCATTCCCCGCGCCTCGGCCCTTGCCTTGACAGAATGTCTGCTCCCACATTGCATCGTTCAGGGATATAGGCTGCTCTCAGTGAGCGTAGGTTTCCCTGGGACCATAGCAGGATCTGGTGCGCCAGTTTGTAAAGTGGGCGCAACCGCAGACCTTCCTGGTGGTTGATATATGCCATCACCGCCGTGTTGTCGGTGCGGACCAACACGTGGCGGTCTCTCAGGTCTGGGAGAAAATGTTTTAGCACCCAAAGCACCGCTAGCATTTCTAGGCAATTTATGTGCCAAGTAAGATGGCGAGTCTCCCATAGACCGCGGGCTGGGCGGCCACTCATGACCGTTCCCCATCCAGTGAGGGACGCATCTGTCGCTAGCATAACATGGCGACCGAGATCTCCCAACACTGGGCCCTGAGAGAGAAACCACATGTCTAAGGCACGGATACACGGTCTCGTGATCTTTTCCCCATGGGGAAAACCCCCTGGATTTGAGCCACCACTGTAGGGGTCTCATGTACAGCAGGCCAAAAGGTATCACATTGGATGCTGCTGCCATCAGACCCAGCAGCTGCTGGAACTGCTTCACAGTGAGGGACTGGCCTTGCTTGACTCTCGAGACTGCAGTTAGCATAGATTCTATTCGAGCGGGAGACAAATGTGCCCGCATCGTCATTGAACCCCAAACAACACCCAGATAGGTGGTTCTCTGTGATGGAGAAAGCACACTCTTCTCAGTGTTCAATCTCAGTGTTGGACTGCCAGATGCTCTGAAGAAGCTAAGATCAACCAATCGTCAATATAGTTTAGAATGCGGATACCCTGCAACCTCAGAGGGGCCAAGGCTGCATCTACGCATTTGGTGAAAGTACGGGGGGATAGAGCAAGGCCAAACGGAAGGACTCGATACTGGTAGGTTTCACCCCTGAACGCAAACCTCAAGAACTTCCTGTGCTGAGGAAGGATAGGGATGTGGAAATAAGCATCTTTAGATCTATGGTGACAAACCAGTCCTCGGATCTGATTTGGGATATAACCTGCTTCACCATAAGCATCTTGAACTTCAGTCGTCTGACTGAGCGGTTTATGAGCCTGAGATCTAAAACAGGACTCAGACCTCCACCCTTCTTGGGAAATATGAAATAGCAACTGTATATCCCTGTTTGCCTGAGCTGAGGAGGGACCACCTCGATGGCCTCCTTCCTTAACAGAGAAACTACTTCTTGTTCCATTACCAGGCTGCGCTGGGCCCACCAGAGTTGGAAGGATCCCAGTAAAAGCTGGTGGGCGAGAAATGAACTGGATTCTGTATCCCTGTTCTAAAGTGCGCAGGACGCAATGAGATATATCTGGCAGTAGTTTCCACGTTACCAGGAAATACTTTAGGGGTACCAGCCTCTCGAGGCTGGCCTCTGGAGTGCCCAAAAAAGGAGTATCGGTGCTCTGTAACGGTTGCCTGGCAGGAAACAGTCTAACTAGAGGCCAGGGACCCCCTTAGAGGTTGAGAGGGCGGAACCCAGGGGGAATACATGCTTGAGGCTGTACTCAAGAGGGCCCTGGAGGAGAGCTGGCACCAAATGGTGTGGTATGCCAGACTGATCCCCAGGGGGGGCGACCCTCTGAGGCCCTGAGCCAGAAGGAAGACTTTTATGCACTCTGATACAGGCCAGAAGGAAGACCCTGTCCTTTTCTTTGAGGTTGGACAGGCTCGGCCAGAGATGACGCTCTGCAGCCACCAAGGCTGCCATAGACCTGCCTATAGCACGGACGGTCTCCTTGGTGTCACGCAGGGACAGGTCGGCGATTTTCCTAAGCTCCATCACATCCTCAGATGTGATGCCCTTGCGCTCATTAATACCCCTCAGCAGTTCAGCCTGGTATGCCTGCAGCACGCCTATAGTATGGAGGGACGCGGCGGCCTGATTTGCTGCCATGTACCCCCTGCCCACCAGCGCTAAGGTGTTGCGCAGCGGCTTGGAGGGCAGGGCCTTCAAGGACGACGCCGCTTTGGGTGACAAATAGCTGGCTAGCGTCTGTTCAACCTGGGGCATCGCCTTGTACCCCTGCTCGCTAAGCCCTGCCACGTTGCCATATAACTGAGAGGCAGGGCTAAAAAGGCGAACCCCACGAATGCAGCCGCTGCTCCGCCTCAGCGGAAGCAGGACCAGCACCGTGAGGAACGCTAATGAGGGCTCCCTCCTCAAAGAGAGCCCTCCTGGAGCGAAGCACCCGCATGCTGAGCAGCTCGCAGTGCGGACAATCAGCCCCCTCAAGAGTTGACTGAGCATGTGTCGCTCCCAAACACACCACACATAGACTGTGTGTATCTCCATCCGTAATGAAACGCGGGCAGGGAGGAACACACGCTCTAAAATGTTCATGTGAGCCCCTGGTCTTTCCTTTAGCCTTTGGCATAATGCACACAAACCCTAACAAAAGGAGATAGAGGTAGAGGAAAGATTCTACTTTTCTTAGACACACAATTCAACATAGAGCGCTTCGCTAAATGATAGAAGCTAACCCGAGCTGCGTAAAGCATGTGCTTTTATAGCGTCCTGGTCTTGACGTCACCCGTCTTTGACTCCACGCCCCGTAATTCATGATTAGACACACCTGTATCAGAGTGCATGAAAGCTGATAGCATTCCCATAGCATTTCGATGCAGCTCGAGTTCCTGAAAGGGAACCCTTTAAAAGTGACGGCTTAGAACTGGACCACGATCTCCATTTGCCTGGGCAGTGTTACATGATTTATACGTTTTCTGTTTTCTTTCTAAACCCTGTGTTAGGGCATTGTTACAGTTGGTTGTACAGGTTACAGTTGGATATATAAAGAATATATAATATAAAGTATAAAGAGCTGAGCTGCTAAGCTTTCTTTGGTTAGCATCAGCTTTTAAAAGGTCAACTGAAGTCTTTTAATAGACGTGTGCTACAGTTCTGTGTGACTTTGAGTGACATTTACTTTCATCTTTGCACAAGTGTTGTTATGGTGTGTGAGCTGCTGTTGTTATAGCGCTTTAGAGAAGTGTGCACTGCGATAGTCTTTCATAGCCTGCTGTTTCTGTCTAATGACAAATACATCATCCTTTTTTGAACATGCTTAAGCTTCAAGGCAGGAATGTTCATAAAAGCATTACATTCCAGGAGATATCACTCATTTTGATCAGTATTTTTTTTCACACACAAAAAAAATTAGAGTTCATTGTTACATGCTTCAACAGAAACATTCAAATGTGATTTTGGAGGCCAGAATGCCCTTGTTTTTCATTTTTAACTGGGAATCTGTCTTTCTGCAGGCCTGTGGGGTTGCCAAGAGCTGAAACCGTATATATTCACAATCCCAACCACGAGCTCCCTGTCTCTCTGCTCTCTGTGTTTGCATCCAGCAGATATTTTCACGTGCCTGTCTTCCACAGAAGGGTATGTGTGTGCCTCATTTAGCATTTAGTGTACTTTTGTTTTGTTATTGTCTCTCTCTATGGATTAAAAAAAAAACACCTTTACTTTTTTGTCTAATTAATTGCATCGGGTGTACTTTTGCTGAACAGATGAATTAGCAAAAATCTGTTTACAGTTTGAAGGTCAATCATAGCGCTCATATTAGTGAATGACTGGAATCTTTTTGGCCAGGGGATTAATGTAAACACGGGCATCGGATACGAGGCATAAGTGTAAACAGGCAGGGCAAAAAATTTAATATGAACTTAATATCGGATCTGAGCATTAAGACTTGCAGTGTAAATGCAGCCATAAATGCCATGCAGTGTTTCTTGTTGTTACATTGCTGAGTTTATTGGTAAGAGTGTGTAGTCTCTTTCTTTACAGGTGATTCCACCCAGAGGGAGAACATCTTTAAGGATCATTTTTCTCCCCACAGTGGAGGGCATTGAAGAAATATCATTTTTTATTAACACATCAACACATGGGGTGATATCATACCAGGCAAGTTCTATACAGCTGTTTAAAGATGAAGCATGTAATTTATTTGCCACTAGCAACTCTAAATGGAATTGCAGTCTGTTTATCTGAGCAGCCCGACAACACATTAGAGCAACCAATGGTGTTTTATCTCCGTAACTCCTATTTCTCCCACATTTTACTCACCCGATTCAATTTACCCAAAATACTTCTTACCTGAACTCAACATACATATATTAATATAAAAAAAAAAAGTTGACCCCACACAGACTCAATAAAGTTAGACCTGAGTCCAACCCTGCCTGCAACCTGCAGCCCACCCATATTGACCATTGGGAGCACAGAGAGAAATCCTGGTTTGAGGTACTTGTCAAAGTTTTAGACCTCACTGGTTGGAATTTGGGTTTCGGATTTAAGCGGCCGGTAAAGACCTCTATCTTAGAGCTCTATCTTAATAAGTTTAACAAGAGAAGTTGTGAACAATAGCAACAAAAATTTAAATTTCTCATATGACTGTTTCAATGGCAACTAGGCATTGCAAAAGGATTATTGGTACAGAATGTTCTGGTGTGCTCAGAATGATGGTTAGAAGATTTGATCTTACCATATTTATGTGGGACTTTATAACTGTGTCATGGTAAAATCACCAGCTGAGCAATCTGCTTGGCAACACATCAGCATTCGAGTCACGTAAACAGGTCACAGAGCAAATGTCTTCCATACACCGTCAAGTTCCTGTTGACCTGTTGAAAATTATAATAAACACTCTGGTGTACTGGACATTAATTCAGTGTACTTCACTGTACTGTAATATGGAGAAATGTTCATGCGCATGTAAACTGCACGAGCATCTACACTACCAGTCAAAGTCTGAACATGACAATTTTTTTCTTTTACACATTTAAGAATAATAATGCAGTGATCAAATATATTTAACCCAAATGGAGAAATGTATATTGTGCAATAAACCAATAAACCAGTTCTTGTCAACTGTGTTGTCACAGGGCTTATTGCTTTTATATAATGGTTATTTCATATACCTGGCTAGATTTCAGAAAATAAACACAAAGACAAAATGTAATGATATTAATTAACTATAAAAATACAAATAAATGTATAATATTATAAATATTATTCCACCAAGCAAGATACACATACACAGGTGTGGAGTAATACTGATGTAAGGAGAGCACATGCAATAAGGAGTATGTTTATAGAGAAATTTACAATTTCTTACAATGCTTTAACAACATGGCTCAATGTGTAAAAATTAAAAAAAAAAATTATATTAATTACAATAATTTACAATGTTAATTTACAATATAGCTCAACCAATCATAATCAAGCACCGAAACTATCCAATTTATAACCTCTTACAATGTAGTAATGTATGTATTCAGGATGTCATTCATGTGTGATGAAATGTGCATTCTCACTGACAGGTTTTTGGAATTGGTGTTCATAAGGGATTAGTCAAGGATGTCTACAGAAACAGTGACAGTGTACTGATATTTCCCCACATACAGAGCATTAAGCTAACACAAACTCAGGTATGCATCAGACATTGCACTATATTATTTGCTTGATGTCCTTTCAGATATGTTTATTGCTTAACCATCCTTTGTGTTGTATGATATATGAGGTCCAGCAACAGCTGAATGATTCAGTGTCCTATTACTGCCATAGCTATAAACACACATGTTTACATATCTAAATTGGGAACATTCCATAGACTATTGTTTTTATAAACAGTTAGTTGTAAACACTATAACCTAACCCTATCCCACACTCTAACCCTAGCAAAAAACTTTCTGCATTTTTTACAATTAAAAAAAATTATATACTATACTTTTATAGCATTTTTACAAATCGCTACCTTAGAATTATAAGGTTCTATCTGACATTTTTGTCAAAATTGAGTTATTGACATATACTTACTCTAATATAACTTATTGACACTATTAAAGGTTTTTTATTTTTAAAAAATGCATTTTGGGTGTTTAATTTGAAAAACAAAAAAGTTCTATCTGTGAAATTGAACCCAAACTTGGTCTTATAAGGTTCTATCTAAGGTTCAATCATAATTTGGAATGTACACAGGAGAACCAATCAGGTCTTACCTCTTTATGTTGTTAGTGATAAGCCTGTCCCAGTCCCACTGGTTTAATACTGTGTTATAAAACTTGGTAATTGTGAAGATGTCATTGAAAGCAACAAGGAAAGTGCTATAGATTTCTCGAAAAGCCTAAATATCTTTGTGTTTGACAACTTATTTCACTAGTTCATGCTAGCGTCTGCTAGCTAGCGATTGCTAATGCTAACTAGCGCTAGCTAATACGAATATTATAATATCTATTTGAGATTTTGAAGGCAGTCATAGGTTTATGTTTTTGTTGCAGTTGTTGTTTTTATCTTTCAGAGATTGCTTGAGTAGCATGATCCATATAATCAAACAAAATAAATAATGATTTACAGCATTCAAGCCTTCTGTCTTGTTACTTGCCTGGAGCATGTTATTCAAAAAATTGCAACACTGTACAATTTAAAGCTTAGATATAACATTTTGATAGATGATAAAATCTATGTTTACAATGTTTAAACAATGATTTAAGAAATGTAAATATTTCTTAAATCATTGTTATCTTTTCTGTTTTGTTAGATAGAACCTTGTAATTCCAAGGCGATTCAGAGTTCTTAGAGTTACAAGAATTTATCTGCAATTGACCTGTTCCAAAATTCCTAATTTCTAAATTAGGTAAAATTTTAATATTTAATATTTAGAATACATTTGGGGTGTCTGTAACTCTGATGTTTTCAAGTAATTTGTTCCACTTACTAGTTTTGGTATTTACAATGCAAAAACTTTAAACCTCAATATCTCAAAACTGGTCAAAACGCAGATAGAACCTTATAATTCCAAGGTAGCGAAATGAGGACATCCCCAAAAGGAAGTTTTGCCCACACACATTCAAACATCATACTCATTTACACAGACATACACAGAGAGGTTTGCATACATAAAATAGCCAAACAGCAGGAATACAGAAACAACCCCAGATGACTGTAGTACACTCTCTTGTGTTTTTATATTTGTTGATTAGGTAATTTTTTTTTGTGGCCTGCACAGAAAGCATATGTTTGTATGGCTCAGTTTGTATAGAAAACTATCCTTTTGTGTGTTAATATTAAAGCGCCAATGGGGTAGAAAAAATAGAAATGGAACATGCAGAAATAAAAATACAAATTGAAAATTATAGACAGACTACTGTATGTTTTCTCTCATGGGATTGTTGATGATAGCAGGAGCAAGGCCTTTCAGATATTTAGTAGGTAATGTAGTCTGTTTTATCTCATGTGTTTGCTGGGACTTGGCTTTCATACACAAATTTAACAAACAAACTTGTTTCTTTAGCTCAACTGGTAGAGCATTGCATTATTAGCACAAAGGTTGTGGGTTTGATCCCAGGGAATACAAGTACTGATACTAACACAATGCTCCACCTGTTGAGCTACAGGAACACACAACACTATTTTTAATAGTTTATAATGTGTCACAGCAATGCTTAGTGTGGGACCCTAAAAAAAAAAAAAAAAAAGCAACATGGTCAGACGTCTGTCTGAATGTGTATAACTGTAGTTGTGGTACTTTAAAATTGGTTAATTTAAAGACACTTTTTGAAAGGGTCTGTAATGATTGGTCATGGGCACAGGGATCCATTTGCAGCTTTATTGAATGGTTGTACAATGCAATGGTCAAACACCAGTAAACAGGAATGGAGGAGGTACAGCAAATCGTAGTCAGGAAACAGGCAATGGTCAGGACAGGCAGCAGACAAGAGAGTAAATCGTGATACAGGCACAGATCAGGGCAGGCAGCAAACAATAGAATAATCCAATAAACAGATACAGGTCGGGGAAGGCAGCAAACAACAGAGTAATCCAAATAACAATCCAGGTCACAACAGGAAAGGCAAACACAGGGAAACCACTCAGAAATGTATGCATAGCAAAACAAGACTTTACAATGATATAATGAATGGGGGGAGTGGTCAGCCCCAGGTATGGTGCCTGCTGAGAAATGTAGTCCAAATAAGTTAATACTCAGGCGACGGTTCCCGCTGATGGCCAGGAGGAGGCGGTGCGGGAACCTCGGACGTAACAGGGTCTAACAGCTAAAATACAGTAATTTTATTTATATATTAGAGTGAGTTTGCATTTTTTGTTTGCATATTTGCCGTCTGTATTTATTATCTGCTGCAATTCCTGAAAGTGTTTCACATCAGCTGTGTCCAGAATGGCCCCCTATCTTATATATAATGCTTTATATAGGGTATTGGCCATTTTGAAGTATTTTCCGAAATCTGAGTACTCATTCCCTACATTTGTTTATTACTTTTAACCAACAATGCACTGTTTTCGAGTGTACATCCGGTGTACACTTGCTCACTCACTATTTCAACTTGGGGATTCATATTCGTCCTAGTGGTTTTAACTTTATACTGACACCTATATGCTTGGATGCATGAAATTAATTTCCTGATGCTTCTCACCCAAGCTTCTATGTTTATTTTTCCTGTTGTTGCTTTTCACTTACTACATACAACAACAACAAAAACAATAAATAGGCCATTCTTGTTCAATCCAAACAAATTTACATATTGTTGGTCTGTCCTGCTGGATTTTGGGCTGTGCATTTCATAGTGTGGTTCCATGACTCCACGACATTACTCCAATGAAACAATGCGGGATTGCTTTTTAGGGACTGCTTTTTACCACTCTTCTGTTTGGACTGGTTTAAGGGGTAGTAAGCGTTTTATGTAAAATGCTGTTGATATTTAAAATCAACACCCAAACGAACACACCCCTTTCTTTGTTGCTTCGTCTAAAATTAATGAACATTATGCAACTGGAACACAGGCATCGGCTAACAGCTGGCACATACACCTCTTATTGGTGATTGTGTTACTTTGTTTTTCCTGTTTGCACAGCCAGGACTATGGGCAAACAATTTTTTCAACACATAAACAGAACAGTGTATGAATTTCTCAGCAGTATCTGGATTCTCTTTCTGCGTTATTCTCTAAATTGTAATTTTTCTTGAGATGGCACGTTAAGACTTGGACAGGTGTGGTTTCTGCAGAAACACTTTAAACATTCCAGCATAAGCATACCAAAGGTCACAAAGTAAAATAGGTACTATATGTAAATTTAGCATTTTTTTAGGCTTTTTAGTGAGGTGTAAAATTGAATACATTATGACTGTTGGTTGCTGCTTTAAATTTTACTGTTGTGTTTGTCAATTTTGTTTCTTGTAGATCACCCCGAGTTACCAGTTATATTGTGGTTTGTGTTCCTGTTTGCACAGCCAGGACTATGGGCAAACAATTTTTTCAACACATAAACGGAACAGTGTATGTCTCATGTGGTGTCTCTGTATTGTGTATTGTGTTTGTTATATTGTTTGCATGCTTGTTTTGTTAAGTACATTAATGTTTGTTTTGAAGTTGTAGTAGCAGTTCTAAATTTATTTATAAGAAGTTCTATTTTATATCTCTTTAATCATTTTATGAGGAAGAAATTTAAGAAATGTAACTGTTGACAGCACCTTCCACCACCCACCATGTTTGTTGTGTCAACCAATGGTGATCCAATTAACTACTAATATAATTAGAAACTAAGCCAGTTAAATATAGCTTACAGGATCCCAGATACAAGAAGACTGATCCTAAAATCTTTTACAGGCTGATTTAGGATCAGTTGATTTTTTGCAAGTCAGTGACAGGTGCACTGGAGTTGATCTGAATGCACTGAAGTATTATGAATGAAAGTTTTATGAATGCAGCAACAGTAACAGTTCTGCTGCTACTGTACAGTTTGTGTTGGCTCAGCCTACAAAACTGCTGTATTACTTAAAAAGATGTAACACTACATACTTGCCACTAAAAAAGACAATATGTATTCAGCTTAAGGCAGATATACAGTATATGACTGCATATGGCTACGTTTGTTCCTGTAGCTCAACTGGTAGAGCATTGCATTAGCAGTGCAAAGGTTGTGGGTTTGATCCCAGGGAACACAAGTACTGATAAAAATGTATACCTTGAATTCACTGTAAGTCGCTTTGGATAAAAGTGTCTGCCAAATGAATAAATGTAAATATGACATTGCTTGAAGACATCAAATGGGCCCGTTTCAGAAAGGTGGTTAAGTGAAAACTCTGAGTATGTTAACCCTGAATTATGGGAAACTCTGAGTTTTCGGTTTCAGAAACGGAGATAACTCA
>JAZGTK010011839.1:0-15311 GCA_036877625.1 Ambastaia sidthimunki | reverse complement strand
CCACCCCCCCAACCCCCACACCCAGTCCCTTCCGGCTTTATCACGTTCCCCCGCACTGTGTCTCTTATGAAACATATTTACACACATCCTGTCCAGTGATTAATCAAACAGTGGTGATATTTATCCTACAGCATATTTCTCCCATATACAGTCAATGTGTCTGATAAGAAGGATGGATAGCAGGTATCTACAGTATATCTTAAGGAGGAAATGGCACGGTGTGTATAATAAGCCTGACTTTCAAAACAGCCTAGTGACTCATACTAATATAAACCTAAGAGGAATAATTATTCAATGTACATGTTAGTCAATGCACAAAAGTATCACTGTATTATTAAAATTAACAAGCATTATGACATTATAAACTCTTCATTAACGGGTCATTAGCTAATGAAAATTCATATTCAGAAATGTCATTTGATTTATATATTCTCATATATATACAGTATATATAAAAAATACACATGAAGTACTGAACCGGTAAGCATACAGCACTTGTTTAATGACCAATGAATCAAAGATGTTGCCACAATTTGTTACCATGAAAACCAAAGGACACCTTAAAGAATTTTGTGTAGCCAGTTCTGCTCAAACCAACAACCATACTGACATGGGAGTCGGTGGTGCTAACAAAGAGGTGAAAGGTCACAGTCTCTACTGTTTGTAGTGTGCCTCTTGAGACTGGGGAGCGAGTACAGCTCGTATTTCTTGACATTCGTTACACTGGATCCATATTTAAAATCTGTTCATCTTTGAATGCAATGCACAATGCCATAATGCCAGAATGATTTCGAGTAAAAATATGTAAAATGTTTTGCCTTAAAAAATTATTCTGTTCTTTCTGAAGTGCCACTTTCAGTAGACAAAGCTGGAACTTTAACAGAACTTCAATGCTGAAAATCTCACGTTTTAAATGACACAAAACACAGAAGTAGCTTCAAAATGCAATATGACATTTATATATATTTATATATATATATTTTTTTTTAAGGAAACTGTCACATGTAATGCAAGCATTTAAATGTGGCATAATTGCTGTGACAGTACATACAAAGCTGGAATGGCATTAAGAAAATAAGGAAATAGTAAACAACAAATCAAATGCATTAGCTACTTTAAAACAGTATGTTTATATACAACAACAACCACAAATTAACTATGATGTACTAACACTAATCGCAACACAATCGCAAACATAATTTAATTGGGTGTGGTTAATCAAATGCAATTGAACCACAAGAAATACAGTTCTTGGAACCTGTATTACTTACACTTGAACAGAGGCACCTGTCTCACAGTTCTCTAGTATTTTTAATAACCTTTTCAAAATTAACATACTTCTCAGCAGGAATGGAGCAGATATTTCTCACATACTGATTTTTTGCATACTGATTTTTGGACATCAGACACAGGGTTAGTTATTGGTAGCCATACGTACAACAACTAATAGCATTTAGTGTCAGTGAGGTAAAAACGTGACAAAAGGTTTTAAGTTTTATTGTTTAAGAACTTTTAAATTAGCAGGAATGGCTACAGGTGTGACAGAGGGGAATACTACTTCAGAATAATGATTCCTCTTAACAAACAAAAGTATTGAATGCATTTAGAAGACTTAAGTATGTAGTGCATGAACTAATTTGTAACATGTATCTGTTTCTTTGTTATTAAAAACACTCCTACATTTGTTTCTCACACATAGCAATTGTATGTGTTTAAAAGACTTGGAATACAGGTCAAAAGCATGAATATGCTTTAACACATTGTACATGTCTTATATTTTTATGTGCTATTTGGATGCTGCCATCATGTTGCACAAGTTTTTCTCAGTCTGTATACATGCATTCAAGGGCACTCACACCTTTATGCCATTGCAACACTAGTGGTGCTTCACGGTGAAAAAAGAGGTTCAAGTGGATGAGTGCCAACTGTCAGTGAGGTTAATGTTGTATCTGTCCTCCTCTGTGCTCAGTGTGACAATGTGATGATTGTAACTGCTGAGCACTAATAACAAGGAGGTGCGGCTGTGACTGTAGCATTAATTAACTCTGTGATGCAGATTACAGTGAGACAGATAAAAAACAGTCTGTCTCTCGGCCCCACAAAGCCACTTTGTGTCTGGAATACTTGATCAATCTGCATTTTGTGGTCAAATATTTGATGTATAATTACCATTAACTGTAAAATTGACTGTTGCTGGTGCTGCCATAGTTTTATATCTGTTGCATCAACATAAACATAAAATTATTTCAACTCAATTGTTTATTGTTTTCAGTAGGTGGCCTTGTAATAAGTGGAATAATGTGCAGTCAGCCAGCCATTATTGCAAAACAAACCCCTTATGGGTCATACAAGACCTGTGCCAACTCAAACTTATTTGAATAATTTCTATAATAATTGCAGTAGAATGTAAACAAACATGGTATTACAGAATGACCCCATTAAAATGAGACAATGTAACGATAATGGAACGAGAATTACACTCTAATCTTCTTGATTGTGCTACCAACACAGCCATAATTATTCTTTATGATCTCAATGCCACGTAAAATGATACTTTTGATGTAAATGTTATTTTTTAAGCATTTTTGAGAAGTAAGCTCATAAAATGAATGCCATGCTGCTGATTCTGAGGGCTTTGGAAGAGACAGGCTGCCTCATCTGTTCGCATGAAATAATGCGATAACATTTCCCCCAGCTCAGATCGTCTTTTGCATGAATAAGGCAGGTGGGCTGTAGAGCAAGCTTC
Source organism: Ambastaia sidthimunki (assembly GCA_036877625.1). Lineage (NCBI taxonomy): Eukaryota > Metazoa > Chordata > Actinopteri > Cypriniformes > Botiidae > Ambastaia > Ambastaia sidthimunki. Next base: position 12,565 of record JAZGTK010011839.1, on the reverse strand, counting down.
CGTCACAATGCAAATGTTAGCTTTGCGTTCCACAGACACCAGATCAGCCATCGATGAAAATTAATGTTTTTAGAATGTGGTCCCAGTTGAAGCTCCCATTACAGACTTGTTTGAAACCGCAATTTTTACTGCTGATAGTAGCGGCGCTCATTAAAAAAATCGTGTGTCTTTAATTTGTAATCTAAAACTGAGAAAGGTTCCACAACACTGAGCCTTGTGACATTTATGCGAGCGTGCGGTGGGTGTTGTAGAAATCAAATTGTCCCTGGCGATGTCATTATGTGACAAGCTGAAGCTCTTAGTCCACAAGGGTCAGTTCAGCCTGTTGTCAGGGGAATACGCTCAATGAAGCTGTTCGTTGACTCGTTAAATCTAATTTAAGGACCCGTAATTACGTTCTAACAGACCAGGCAGAAGAATAACTCCACCAAATTACCTGAAATAAGCTATATTTTTCCAAGCCACATTTTTTTCTTGCTAAGCACAGGAAATGGGTGGATGAGAATTTTGATGGGTGAGCTCTGTACACACAATCTACACTCCCATTTGGTCTGTTATGTAGTTGGGGCCAATATTGACAAAGATTTCTACTAGGCTGACATATGTGGGTGTGTGTGTGCATGTGGCTTTACTTTTTAAAAATATCCTGAAAATGTAAAAAAGATGACATTTTGCATTATTCTCACTAGTTATAAAAAGGTTTATAATTAGTCATGTTGTTAATTCAGATGTAGGTTTGTGTTAAGGTATCGAATAATCAGAAGCACAACTTACGTCATTTGCACTGTTTGTATGGATGGAAGTTAATTATTATCAAAGCTCAACATGTCTAAATTGTATAAGTGAAACACAGTTTTAGTTACAGTCTAGTGTTAACTTGTGTTTCACTCATTTATTGATTTGTGTGCTTGTTAGAAACAGTGTGTAGACAATATTGTAGATGTTATAGATGCAATCAATATATTGATATTGTACGTTGCAGTGTCTATCAAAACATCTGTGTTAGAACACACATGCACAAATACACATGAATACCAATATTACCATGTTGCCCTTGTGATCCACTGCTATATATTTATTTAGCATTTTAGTATTTATGGCTTCACCTACAGTAATTGTGTTTCTTTTTGCTGTGCCAAGCCTTGTAATATGTTACTTGATTTCATTTTTTTTTAAAACATTTACCAAGATTTTGTTTGTGCCTCAGGCTATGTACTGTCTTCAGGAGGAAAGAAATATAAACCATTTTCTCAACCAATTACAGTTTAAGAATTAAAGTGAAAAACGGTAATCTATTATTTATCCTCCATTTACAACAAATAACTTAATCTACCCGCATCGAAATAACTGCACTGGCACTACAGAAACCCCTAAACAACCACTAGCTTATATTGACCCATTACATCTTTTACTCTTTGTGCACTGTCAGAGATTAGACACTCCAGTTTCAGAGTTTCTCTGGTAGTGACAAAGGAGCATTTGACAGCACTGAAACTCTTCTGGAGTCCTGCCTTTACTGCAAAGACTTCTTATGTAGCAAGATCTGTTAGATGCTGTCATGTCCTGCCAACACGCCTCAGTGCTTTGTGCGTATGTGTCTGATCCAATCACAGAGGAACAACCCACAGAACAGGAAGTGCTATGTTAAACAGATGTATAGCTGATACAGTACATACTTTAGGTAGTGCTGTAGACATGGTTCCAATTAAAGTCACAGCTGTACCAAGGATGTTCTGACTTAAACATGAGGCACTTATTGTTGCAAATTACATTAAGACACGTTGGAAGAGTGATGGGGTGGTTTGAGGATAATGATAGTTACTGGGATGGAGTGGAAATGTTGGTCAGTTACTGAAACAGGTTTTTTGATTTAGAGAAAGGGTCAGAAATTAAATAGGGATTTAGGGCAAAAATGGCACTGAAGTATTATAAACCAGTGCAGTCCACTGTAACCTGATATTTTATTATATTTTATTGTTGGCTCCTCTAGCTGTGGGTTTAGTGTCTCTGTAGACGTGCATTGACCTGTGATTATCAGATTAGTTTTGTATTTCCTGTCCCAGAGGTGTCTGCTGGTTTATATGTAATGCCATGTGACATGATTTTAAAAGAAAAATTCAAACAGTCCAGACATTGGTGATTACATTAAAATCAATTGATAACAAACACTGAATAATGAGCTGAATAATGTAACATTATAATCTGGGCTCTGTTTCTAGAGAATTCTCTAACTCTGCATATTTCTTCTGACACGCCCATTTCAGGTCCTGAAGTACTGATGAACTGAATCAAGTATGTTTTAATAGGAAAACATCCAAAATATATAGGCTGCTATATGTAAAGGGCTGGGCTACAAATGACCAGTCAGTTATTTAACTTCAATCGTAGCAGTGCTTTGTCTTGTGTTGTGTTTAAGGCATCTTTTGTGTTTGGTGTTGATTTGATTTTATAATTAGTTGATTCAACTAAAGTAAATGGACAAAAATGCCACTGAAAATCAATTCCTAGGTTCAAATGTTGCCTCTTAATAAAACAATTAAGGTCAAATATCAATCTGATACATGCTACTAGCGGTTTAAAAACGTCTAATTCATCAAGATAAAGTAGATTTTTTGAAGTAAAATGTTTTTTTAACCGAAAGCTGTTATGCCTTATTTTTCAAGGCAAAGGAAAGCTCAGCTGTTCTCTCCGAAGAAAACAGGACATTAATCTTGATTATTTTGATGGGCTGTGAGGCAAAAACTTCTACTAAATGATTAAAAATGATTGTAATGGTCTTTGATAGAGAAAGGTCAGTCCCTGCTTTTTCAAATTATTTTCACAGTGTCAAAGTTAACTGTAATTGTCAGAGTCACTTTATGAAGACTGGGGTTTTGCTGTTTAATGACTTTCAGACTGGTAAAAGTCAGTCAGCTAAATCCAGAATTACCCTAATCATAGACTCAGTGCTGCAGATAGGATATTTAAGTTGACCCCACTTCTGTCAGCAGGTTTTGCAAGTAATGACTTAAATCCATTATTTGTCACTTCAGATAGGGCTCAGTGATTGACAGCTCAAGTGGAGGTGGTAAGAGAAAGGTAGTACAGTAAGGTTGTATTTTCAAAGCCCCACAAGAGTCAATCCATCACCATTACGTCTTTGAACAGGGCAATTAAATCAAAATTGTTCCAGAATAACTGTGTCTGTAATAAATAAAATTGCTTTTACTTTAAGCAAAACTGTTTTTGCAGCCAAAAAGGTGATTCTAAGGTAGGAATATAATTTGTGTGATATATTTTGTTTAGTTTACTTTTAGCAATTTTATTTTTAATTTGTGCTTTTTTATTTTAAATAATTAAACTTATTTATTAATACAAAGTATCTTTCGAGTAAATTTGATGCATTCCAAAAATAATAATGTCATACCACTCTTTTACAAAATCTAAGAGGGACATTAAAACAACCTTCACTAAAAAACTACTGGAAAAGTTTGTTGTGAAAGCCTGCTTAATTATGCCTTGTCATTTTAGGAAGATACAGTTTAACCCTCTGTAGGCCATAACAGCAGCTGGATGGTTTAACCTGTTGAAAACATGTCATATGGTTTCATTAAACATTTTTATATGGGATATAAATGATCTTTCCCATAATTAACCTGACTATTAGGTTTATATTAAGCTAATGATATTTTCCATCAAGATGTAGTGTAGCAATTATGTATTAAAATGTAAGGGATCTACACAGAAGCTACAGAAAACAAAAACCACCCCCTTCTGAAGTGTTGGCCATGGAAAAAAGACTGTAAGAATCAAATAATACACTATTAGCAATAAAACTAAAGCACAAATAACAACTGAAAAAGGCTCCAAATATATAGTGCATGCCAGAAAATTTTATTAATTCCACAAACATTAATGTGTCAAATGACAGATCTGACCAGCACAACCTGTTTTGTTCCTCAGACATGTTCCTGTTAAAGTCTGCTTCGATTTTGACGAACAAAAGCCGAGATGCTGGTCAGTAGATTACAGTGGACCTGCCCTCTATGGATTCTGATGTGTCCCTCTAAGAAAGAATCCAATGATGTATGTTTCTCTGATAACAAGGCAATAGGTTAATGATTAAAGTGGTTAATTCCGTGTCTAACCAGGCATGCGGTCCCAGTTATCATTGTGAAAAATCAGTGTGTGTGTTTAGATAAGCTAAATGAGATTATTGTAGGTAGGGGGCAGCAATGCTTCAGTAGATGTAGAAAGTCTAAATTTGAGCAAGACACCTGCTTTGTTTCACACGGTTGCAGACACGCACATGCTCCCGGGAGAGCTGTGCTGACATCATCAGCATTAGAAAAGGCTTAAAAAAATCACCAGTGATGCTGTTAATCAGAGTCAATCTCCAGCGCATCACGCTCCACAAATCTTGAAGAACATTCAATGTTCTCGGTTCCTCAGATCTGCTCACTGTGAAGCACTCATGAGCAGAACACGAACACTCTCCTCTGTGCTCTGTAAGTGCAGTCTTTGTCTTAGAAAACATGCAAACTATTATCAAAATGTTATTTGTTATTTATTATTTACTTTATTTTGGTCTCTTGGAACATCTCCTCATCTTAGGATAGAATTATTAGGCTTTGGCCAAACCTGTAAAGTTTATATTTTGAGAACTGTTGTGCTAATAATATATTTGCATATGAAAAATACATTTTCACCAGCAGTCTCAGACTTTTGGACCCCACTGTAGGTAATGAATAGAGGTAAAAATGCTGGAAGTGATATTTATATACCATTAACATTTATATACCATTAACACTGACCGAAGGATAGTAAGAAAACACTTGGGTTATATTAATATTATGAAAAGTCTGAATATTTATGCAGCGGGCACATATAAATCGTTGAAGCCTTTAGGAAATATGAATGAGCATTATGGAATTAATGAGCAGAGGGTGATCTGCTTCTGTGACAATAAGAAGAAGCCCAGAGGCCTTCAGTGAAAGCTGAGCCAATGGGGATCAAGCAGTCAAACTGACTCTTAGCTGCAGCATGAGAAGAAAGCTGGAGAATGAGCTCACAGCCTCAAGCCGGGGAGCAGAGAGGATTTCCCCCCTCTCCTGCTCACCCTGCTGAGTAACACAGCTCAGCGGTGCATCTCAGCAAACATCTCACTGTTTTTCTCTTTCCTTCACTGGTTCCAGGATCACGCCTAAGGGCCTGTTCAGAAGGGAATGTCACTCTGAATATGATTTCAATATGTTCTTCTGTTGCCTGTTTGGAATTCTCTTGAAATCTTTTGTACATTTACATTAACCCCAATAGTGTAATTAGAAAACAACAAAAGGGATGTTTTGATAGGGAAGTTATTCTCCTAGACAACATGGTGAGCAAACGAAGATGTTTGCGCATGTCTTCTGCTTCTTAGATATTTCTTTTGAGGAGCAAACATTGCTTAATGTATTTCCTGTATAGTATTTCAGAAGATATCTCAGTGGTGTCTTAAAATATGCCCAAACACCAAAGTCTGCAATCAAAAGATTTCAGTGATTCAGTATGAATGTAAACATTTAAATTAAACCCAGAACTCAATAGTAAGAGGCACCACTGAGTAATATATATATTTTTATTATGGCTGCACTACGCTGATGTTTAAACCACTGCAGCATGAATACATTTTATGGATGAGTGTTTTACTATTTGTTGTTGGTTTATTTTGTTGTTCGTTTTGTTTTGTTGTCACAAATTACTTGTTTTGTAATGCCCTGATTTGTTTTACCTTTTTATTTACAGCAATTTGTTATGACAGAAAATGACACAGCATGTCTCGGGCTGACAATAAAAATCTGAATACAGTTTATTACAGAGAAATAGAGAAAATACTAAATGTTTTAAATCTTGATATTTGTAACAGTGTGGAGTGATGAGATGGAAGTCTCTGTCCTTCAGACACAAATCTTTTTGTGTCTTCAAACTTTAAGCTGTGCTTGCAGATGGAGAAATTCAGTGGTATATATATATATATTCCTGCTGAATATGAAAATCACTCTTTTAGGTGAACAGAACAGTTTAATTTGACTTTCTGGATAATGACAGAAAATGGCTTGGGGCACAAGGGGGTGAGGTACCTTCCATCAGATACCTGCAGAGTCTAATGTTTTGTGGCTGACAGAGAGACCAGATATGAACTTCTTACATAACCATTAATGAGAACAACCTTTTTGCTACTGCAATTACAAAACACGTATGAATTTGTTTTCTTTTTTTAGGACATTTATGAATATGATAAGAGCACATTTATTGCAACAATTTTAGCTTTTGCAAAGTAAACTAAATCTGTAAAGATATCCAGCATTTTGACAGCTTGACAAGACAATTTGTGGATGTTGTACAAAACTGTATGAACAGTTGCAAATTGAACTTTTAATAATCTCGCAAGCGCTGCAGTCAAAGGTAAAATAAAACCAACATGCACTTAATTATATTTCTTTTATTGACTTTCATCGAGTGAAACAGTGTAACTTTTATTATGTGATGCTCTACAAAACAAAAGGCCATTTGCTATATGCATGAAATCTTAGCCTCAGCAAAATTAAACTGTTAGCAAATTAAAGTGTTAGCAGATAATAAATAGTCCGTCTACTCATACTCTACTAATACTCTAATACAGGTAGTTGAAAAGTAGTTGCAAAATTACATATAGTTAGTAGAATGTCTAAAATGAACTATTGAAATTCCAAATGAACAACATTGCTCATACATATACCCAAGATTGAGCTTTTGTAATTGTAGAAATAATGACCATTAAGATTACAGTCCTAATCTTGAGATCTTTAACTTGCAGGTCATGTGTCTTACAGTGGCAGTGACTGAAAATGCATGACTCAGACTTAAGAGATATTAATGCTGTTTAGATAACGTCAAAACATGCTGTGAATGCCATAATGTAGTGTTTTACTGAGCATGCATGCCTGGGATAGTAGTGTGTGTGTGTGTGTGTGTGTGTGTGTGTTTATGTGTGTGTGTTTGAAGCAGCAACTAGAACAAGGTTGATTTAGCCTGAGGAATTCTGGTAATTATAAAACACAGAGTTGACTTACGTTAATTAACAATCCAATTACTGTTCCTTACGTTTTATTTTTCCTTCTCGCATTGTAATCGTGAGATCTCTCCATCTCTTTCTCATTTAAATCATGTCATCTTGTAACGAGGTATAATCAGTCTGATTATACATAGGCCAACCAATTAAAACGGAAACGTATTATTACATCTCATCTTTAGAAACCCCTAACACACGCCCACCCCACTGATTATATAACCCGTGTCTGTTCCTAAGCCCAGATAAGGAGTAAGGATGTCTTGGCTGGTGGTATGTGGGATGACTAAATAAACAACTTAACTACAACACGACTTTCCGTTTCAGTCTGGATTTTAGCTCTCCTTGTATCACATTTGTTTTCTCGCCTTCACAAACTCTTCCCATCTCTCCTCCCCCTCCCTTTCTCTTTTATCGCTCTTTTTTCTTATCACGCACACCATTGCAAACACACGGGGTCTGCAGCAACATCATCTGGGTGCTGGAGGGTGTTCGTGCCTGCGTGCCAACTGTCTGTCTGCGTGCGTCCGTGCGCGTGTTTGTGTGTGAGCGTGCCACACATGTCTCTCTCAGTGATATGAGAAATGAAGAGAGACACGCCGAACCTTACCGGAACCTGATCTCTTAAGCCTCCTTGTGGTGGATTTCAATCTGACGCACTAAGCGCAGTGGATGTGCAACACGGCGCACGCTTGCACGGTTGCGCACTCGCACACGCTTCCCCGTCCGCTCCTGCATGTGTGTGTGAGAGAGTGCGTGTGTGTGTCTGCTCGCTGCAGCTCCGGCGTCGGGCAAACCCTCACTGCTTCACTTCAGCCAATGTTGAACAGCGCGCCTGGCAAAGCTGCCGCAGCCGACCGCCTCGCATGGCTCCCCTATGTGCGCTCCTCCTGAGTGCGCTGCTACACAAGCGGATATGTCCCATTGCCACGGGAGACTGACGGTCTCACTGCCTTCCTGTCCTCCGCTAATGGTCCTCTTAGGGTGAGTGTGCCCTCCATCCCGCCCTCTGTATATTTTATACATCAAGTACCAGAAGGAAGGGTCTGTTTGTGCATTGCAATGTGCTTTAAAGGCAGCAACTGAAGGATTTATTATAATACGACTGGCCGATGGTCACTTACTGGATACTTAGGTTGACTGAGTCGGTTTTGAATTACATTTCATCTATATGTGCCTGGGTCAGAATATGATAATTCTTTGACTTTTATTGTCCTTTGGGGATGGTGGAGAAACAGCAGCGCATATAAGAGCAGGAGGTTTGAGATTTATGTGGTTTGCTTAAAACTATCTCAGGCTTTTTTGTTTCTAAAACTAAATTGTTGGCTTTTTTATGCAGGTTTTGCTTTTTACATTAACTTGACTTGTTCAGTCAATTTGATAATGACAGTCTTTAAAGCCAGAGAGAATGTATGTAAAGGCTTCAAATGTCAGTTTACCTCTTGAAATCTGCAGTAGCGGTATTGCTTGGTGTACAGGCAAATTGATGTCTATTGGTTTATTGGATGTCCTTCGTGGGTGAGAGCTTTCTCTCCTACACCTGAACAGACACAGCAAAAGTGTGTGTTTGCGATTAGATGCTGTGGCTCTTTATGCTGTGTGTAGCCTATGAGGTGCATTTTAAGTGCTATAAAAACAATTATGTTAACACACGTTTTATAAAAGACACATTTCAATAAATGTTTTGTATTATTTAATTTGTATGTCAATATCACAGCATCACAGTTTCATTCAGAACACGTAAAAACTCTCCAAGTCACTATTATCTATAAAAAATAATTAGTAGATATATCGTAGACATTATATAAACCTATCAAACAGAGACATTTTATATGTGACAAACTTGTGGGCAAACACAAGAGAATATGCCTTTATATGATTGCATCCCTACTGGAAAATGTTAAAGTGTGTGTGTGTGTGTGTGTGTGTGTGTGTGTGTGAGAGAGAGAGAGAGAGAGAGAGAGAGAGAGAGAGAGAGAGAGAAAGAAAGAGAAAGAGATTTCCACCATGTCACATTCTGGGGTTGAACTGTTCTCCACATCCTGCATGATTCTCACTCTTTAAAGTGAATCAGAGTCTAATTTAGTCATTGGTACACATGCCCAGTTAAGAAAAATACATATTGCTTTTCATCTCACTTGTTTTGGGTTCTGAGTAAAATAATTCCTTCTTGTCCAGCTTCAATCATTCTTTCATCTTGGTTCTGGGTGAGGGAAGATTAGATGTTCTCTTCCTGTATACTCACCTGTTGAGATGGGCAGCGACGTACATTACTCTCTGCGTTACATTTTATTTGCACCGTTTGTATCATTTCCCTTCTGCATTCCTGCAAAGTCACAGGTCCCCCAGCTGAACTCAGAATGAATGCATTTACTTACACTTTATGGCATTTTTACTCTGTGTCCTTACTTGAGTTCCTCTACTTGACTGATGGCCAGTTGAAATCAGCTTTATTTTTAAACACTAGAAGCACATAAGAAAAAGAAAATCAAGGAAAAGATAATTTAAATGACAAATTAGAGCATTTCCTTCAGGTTTATTCAGTATACCAAACCTCAGTACCAATTACCTCTTAAAATACATTGTTATGAAACAAAAACATTGGGAATGATTATATTCCTGTTTTGAAGCAAATAGAAGTATTAAAATGTTGTCTTTTGTGTTTTATTAATTTATGCATCAAAGGGTTAAATCCCCCCATACACCCACTACTCACAGGGTTTTAATAACACCTCAGTTTACATCACAGATCCAAAGGGGAAATCCTCTCCTTACACTCTATTAAATACTGCAGCTTGTTATTGGAATTAGCACCAAATTTCCTATTCACTGCTTCTCATGCAAAGCTGTGGTAATAGTCGTTTGAGCTCGATGTACCTCTCCATACGTGTTTTGCTGATAAGTCTGTAAATTCACGCTTATGAAATGCACCTTTTCTGTTCTAGGCAGCAGCCCGAGGCGTCATGTTTAGCTAAGCCTGACCCAGCACAATTGTAAAGAGACAGTGAATGTTAAGAGTACAGACTGAGCTCCTCACACATTCATATATAATGTACAGTATGCACAATTTTTAGGCAAAGAACTCCTTGGTGGATTGAGATACAGAACAGTGATCCCCTGTTACATATTGTATGAAATTAAGTGTCGTGATTTAATTTTAATGCTTACATTGCAAAGCTGTTAAAATATCATTATTGATGTGCCAAGTCGTGTGCTTGTACATTGCATTGCATTTATCTAATACATATTAATGTGGGAAGGACAGTGAAACTTTGAATTTCAGCTTAATTTCAGCTGTGGTTGAAGTTAAAGGGATAGTTCACCCAAAATAAAAAATTCTTCTGTCGTTTTCTCACGTCATTCCAAACCAATATGAATTTTTTTCTTCTGAAAAACACCATCATATTTTGGAGTATGATGGTAACCAAACAATTTGGCACCCATTGACTTTCACTGTATGGAAGCACACCTCAAAATATCTTCTTATGTATACAGAATAAGTTTTATATTTGAGTGAACTATCCCTTTAATAGCCGATTGACTTTTTGTTTAATGAAAATTCAATTTTTTTCCACAAAAATTCAAATAACATGACAATAGCTGGACCTCCTGCAGGACCCCTATTGAAGACCCCTGAAGTACAATATGATGTTTAAAGGGTTGTCTACACACAACAATTTGCAACTACAAAGCAACCTTTATAGTTACTTATTGTCAATAAATGTTGGCAATTTGAGTTCAACTATGCGAACATACAGTGATGTGTTGTGGTGACCACCAACAGTGTACAGTGTGGATCACATGATCTGCCATGTAATACAGTTGTATTTTACAGCCGAATAGGATTGTCAGCATTACGTTGACTTGGCAACCTTCAGCAATTTTATTTCTGTGTGAACATTCCTTATGACTAGCCCGGCTTATACTAATGGAAGCTTTAGCTCTGCTGTGAGAAACTCGCTAGTGAAAACATAACATAGTGAAAACATTTGAAATAAATACACTTGTAAATACTAGTAGTTTTAATGACTGAAACTATGTAGTGAGGTCTGGGTTTTTACAAATTATTATTAACATAACATTTAACTAGCAATTACATTCATTTCACAATTTCTTATTTGTTGTGTCCCACTTTTGCGTTGATGACAGCATACACTGGCACGGCCCCCACAAGTTTGTGCCAAACCTGTTGATTCATGTTATTCCAGCATGATTTCAAAATGTTCCAATTTCAAAATGATTTCAAAAGGAATATTTCTTTGTTGCTTTGTTTAAACTTTCAGGTCTAAAATTAATTTAGAACCACACAGTACAGTATATTTACACATTCCTTTAAAAAACTGTGAAGCTACAAAATAAAAAATATTGTCTCAGCATTTGCATCAGTCTTTTTCCTTTAATAAGGCAAACATATATGCTACACAGCAGTCTGAGGACATCTGGACTCCCAGCGAGCAACCTTTTAGTGACTCATAACTTTTCACTGTAACATAGCGTTAGTGCTTTTGGGTTTCAGACTGTGCAACCATGTGGTGACAACATAAGGCTGCACTAGCTAAAGAAAATCATTAGATTGTTTTCAATGCTAAGGTTTGAGCCTACAGCTGAGAGGGCTCAAAGCTCTTTGCAAAATAAAACACAGAGATTAGAGCTCTCCCAATATTAATGACTGTTACACCACACGCAGTTCTGGATTATAATAAAGGAAGGAGGGAGGAAAGGATAAACAGGATCATTGTAACACTGGCTTTAATGTGTTGTATGATTGTTTAATCATACATTTGGTGTAACTTTCCCCCTTTTAAATACTGAATAGATTTTAATTGTCAGAGGCACAAACCATGATTTGCTGTTGGTGGTGGGAATACATTCTAGAGAGCTTTTGATTGGATAAAAATTTTTTTGTAGTGCATGATGAGTCATCAATATTGTTGATTTGGTTTGCCGGTAGTAAATGTTAAAGGTATAAACCTGTATTAAATTTAAGTCAACATTTAGGTGGACATTAGCACATAGATGGCATCAAAGCCAACACACGAGAGCTAAAAAACACACAATTTCAACATTTCATTTCATATGAATGACAACTAAGTTCGGATATGACAAACCAGCCCAGAGACAGGTCAGCCTTTATTTTTACTGTGAATACTAATGCTAATTAATGGTCATGTGTCAGAAAAAACATGTCATACTATGAAGTCTGTGACATTTCAAACAATATTGTTTTACAAATGATCAACCCTTCCTCAAAGCGACATAATGAAATATGTCAGTTTAGTGTGCTATCAAAAGAGCAACAGACAGGGACTCCTGAAGACCTCAGAATGATTTAGCAGACAGTCAGCCACAGCACGTATCACACTACATATCACATCCTTGGTTTCTGTTGGATTTTACATAGACTTTTCACTGCATTGAATAAACATGTATACACACATACCATATATACCATATATACTATATATATATATATATATATATATATATATATATATGTAT
>JAZGTK010011838.1:0-15312 GCA_036877625.1 Ambastaia sidthimunki | reverse complement strand
ACCCCCCCTCTGTTTTTAGGATACAACCTCTTTATAAGAGTTTCGACCACCGCTCAAAGAAATAATTGTAGTTGTCCATATAAAAAGATACAGCAAAAACCTCAATCAACTACTGCAGTGAACAAAAACTACTTGATAAATTTTACGTCATTTATGAAATGTTTTCTACACAACTGATTGTTGTAGGATACTGAGAATCGATTTCTGTCTGATGTAACAATGTAAGCTGAGAAGTAATGTGTCTTTGTGTTATTTTCTCATGAAAACACTTTTGAGAACATAAGAAATCTGGCACCTAAGTCCTGTAAACCCTTGGCTTTATGACATTATTACATTTATTTCAGTATCTTTAACAGCGGTATGATGTTGAACTGGACAAACCTGATGCAGTAAGTCATAGCCACCTTTAAATAGCAGCGACTTGTTTCAGATGCCCTTATTATAACAAGTAGTGTCAGATGCCTGTAAAATTACGATGGCAAATTGTGGTAATGCTGTATTACCGTACCCCAAATGTCTGTCTCTATCTGTATGTTTTCAGCATACAACCGCATCAGTGTATTTTCTTGCATTGTATGTGTATTTATCAAGGCAGGGCAGAGAAAATTCTGAGACACAGAAATGAGCCCCAGTCAAAAGTTGCTGAAACTGAAAAAAGGCTGAAGCCCAACACGACTGCCATTGCCAAAATAACACCAGTGACTCATAGTTGCCTTAGGCCACGCTGCCATTCTCTGCCCTGTTTCAACATGTAGTCTAGCCTACTCGCCATGAACTTTAATTAAACACGCTATATATAGAGAATAGACAATCTTCACCACCTCACTCTTTAAAAAAAGTTGTGATGCTCTTCAAAACCTGCTTTGATGCTGAAAACTATGTACCAAACAATCTGTTCTTCTACCAAGTTGAGATATATGGTATGTTTAAGAGCTAAGCAGGACATCTCCAGGAGAACACGACTGATTCCAGCAGATGTCTGTGTGCTTTTGCTCTCCTTCCAGAGCAGGATGGAGGTCGTTTAACACTCGCGATGTTGGAAACAGAGCGGCAAAGTCCAATCCAGGATTTATCCAACACTGAATACAAAAACAGCCTCACTGAAACAATAACTGGCAAATCCCTTTGAAAATGAGTCTGTTGTCCAAAACAAGTACAGTGTGGGCGCCTTGACCTCCTGGCCAACACAAATTCCCCCAGATTGGTATTCAGGCAACACTCTTCAAGTTTTAAAACAAGTGTTTGGGTATTGTAGTGCCAAGACTGGCTCTCTCTGTGAGGCAGGAGCTGATTGCCAATTCAAACACAGCAGTGCGGCTGAAATATTCTCAGCTCACTTAGTGTTTGGGTTTTGTAGAGCTGAGCAAAAGCAGGATAGATAAGTTATGTAACCACAGTTCGTTCCAGTCTGCTCACATCAACACAAACAGACAGCAGCAGTTTTGAGGCAAGCAAAATGCAAAAATTAGACTGGCAAATATCTGCAAATGCTAAAATGAATTCTTTGTCTTAAGCATACTGCATTTTCTACAACACATCCAGATGGTTAACACATGTTTTTTTCTCCTGCTGTCAGTCTGTCTGTTATTTGCTGGTAAGGTGATCTGCACCAGCAGTCTCTGCTGTATCTGTCTGTTTGGCAAGTTATATTGTTTTAGCAGTGCAGTGTCTTGATCTAAACTCCACCACTCTCTGTTAAAAACCACCTTTATTCCATTTGGCAAAGGAATGCACACACACACACACACATACACACACACACAGACACACACACACACACACTCCAACCGCAAGGGGAGGAACGCTAACACATCCCCAGACTGCACAAGGCAGTGAAATTTTGTAAGAGGTGGAAGGTGGAGAAGGTATATGTGTGCTAGGCTAATCCCAACAACTGCAAACAATTTCTGCTAAATACGTCATTGATTTAAAGCCATTGATTTGTGCATACGTGTGTATGACAACATGCATGTGTCTGTGTGTGAGTGTGTAAACAGCTGCTCTTGTGACACATTGGCACTCCTGCCAATATCTGTCAGTATGGAGCTCTGAAAATAAATCCTGGGCTTTCAGCTGTCTCAGCCCACACAGAGGAAATCTGAAATCACACAGAAGTTTTAGATAAGAAAGTCACACAGCTCAATTTCTGCCAGATCTGCCAGCCAGAAACTGCCTGGGCTACAGATGCTGTCCGTACTTGCCTCTTTGTTGCATCTACTGTATATCAATATTTAGTGAAGGTGTTGGTTGTTTTTGTAACATTAAATATGAGGGATACAAAATAAATGGCTGTAATGAATCTTCTTTGCTCTTAGTTGTACTGTATGATAGAAAGAAAGACCTCAGCTGATGTCAACCCGGGGCATTTCTCAACAGAGTTTAACAGATGATGGATGAAGGGGTTTTTAGCCTCTACTGAACCAATAAATATTCTCATTCTAATATTCATTTTCTTACACCAAATGCAAACTGCAGTGTTGATTTGTCAAGCTCATCCTTTATATGTCAACCCTGTTACCCAGGTTAACTTAACCTGTAACAAATTAAAATTATCCAACAAATGTTTGTCTATAATATACAGAAAATATTATTTTATCTAATAACTTCAAGCCATTATTTGATCCCGGCTCCTATAAAATTTGCAACCCTGTTACCCATTCTGGAATAGTTTTAAATATACATTTTTTTATTTTAAAATGTTTGCACATTTAATTTAAAACCTTTAATTAAAGTTTGTCGTTAAAAAACAAAAGCTCACACAAATAAAGATCTGTATCTGCCTCACTGAGGGACCCCAAAATAAATGAAAAGATATAAAAGATTTTCTGCGTAAAACTTTCATAAAGAACATTACCAAATATTAACATATTATATATTGCTCAACAGACCATTAGTTAGAAATTTGGAAATGTAATTAAAATCTTTTTAAATTTTCTTTATGTTTCTCTATAGCTTTTTCTAGAATGCATTTACGAATCCTGTTAAAAACTGTAGCCCCTTTGTTCACATGAAAAAAAACAATTTGCAAAAACAAATCTGCTGTCAGTTTCTAGTATGTTTTAAAACTAACCATGACCTTAAATATAATATTTATATAGAAGGAAACCCACACATACACATATATATAAAGATCCACACACTCCTACACCCCCATCCCTGTTACTTCATTCATAAAGGTGTCCGTTTGCACCGGCAAATCCTTTAACACAATGCAGCTAACTGACAAAGAGGTGAAGCCTTCAATCTTATTGAGGAAACTGACAAGCAACGAGGCTCCCTCATAAAAAGAAGAAAATATGATTTTTTTTAAAAGGCATCAAGTGGAACCATAAAAGACAACAGCAAGAGAAGGATTGTGTGTGTGTGTGTGTGTGTGTGTGTGTGTGTGTTTAAGAGCTGGAACAGAAGAACACAGGCAAGCCATATCACTGAAAGCACCTCATCTCTCTATGTCCTCTCCAACCTTTGCCAAACAAAGAAAATGTGACTTCTAAAAGTTCATTTGAGGTGCAAATACATTAATTACAATGACATATGCGTTTAGCTAAGCTAATGCGCCTCTTCATATCCTCTCAGCTGTGGTTTCATGCCATGAATAAACCCAATGCATTAAATCAGCCTCATGAATTGTTTGCTTGGGTGAGGGGATGAACTTCAGGTGAAGGTTGAAACAGGTAAAAATATTCTCTTACTAACGTAACAATGAATGTAACGTAACAACTTTCATCAAAAGTTGGTTGTTAAATGCTTCATTAAAACAAATGGGAAAAGGCACAATTCACAAATATGACCCATTCTGGTGTCCTTTCTTTAAAGCAAAACCAAATCTCAACTTTAAACTATTTTTTATTTTGTAAAATTGTTTACTATACTATTACTACAAAACAACAGTTCTAACTTGCAAAAGTGCAATAACTATTTAAGATGACTTACTTTAGTTAAAATAAAACTTTCTTTAAAAAAAACCTTTACTAAGTTTAAACTCAAACCCTTAACCTTTAAATTTCCTTATTCACTTAAGTAACCTAAAAGTGCCTCATATTTCAAATAGGTACTGTTCAAAAGGACTTGAATTGCACATACACAGAACATAATCTGACCATGCCAGAGTATTGTGCATTACGTTATTATCAATGTTACATTTATTATACATTACACAGTTCTGTCTTACTATTGAAATGAATGCTGCATTCATTTAAATCCCTTTGGGGATTTAAGCTACATGTTTTCTACAACAACATAAACTCAGCTTTCTAAAGGGCATGTAGGGAGAGGCATGTTTCTATTCAAACAAGTAAGACACGATCATTCAAAAGAAACTAATATGACAAGTCAGCAGTTGTATGTTATGTATTTTCTCAGCCCCGCCCACCAACCCACATATATTGTCAGTTAAACCCTCACTAAAAAGATTCAATGAAGATTCTCTCCATGATTGTCCACAATGAGAAATGACTTGAGTTTCTTCTTCAGCCGGGTAAAATGTAACTGGGCAGTACTTGTAAACGGTGCGATGAGTCTGGGAAAGACAGAAGCCCTAATCTCAGGTTGGTTGGATTTATCATATCTGCTGTAGTAATCCCTAACACAAAGCTTGGATGAGTGCCGTCTTTGTGTGTGTCAGAATAGCAGGCTTGCAGAACAAGCCCTGGCATGTATTTTCTTTTTTCTTTGTTCCACAGCAACACTGTGGCAGGTACAGAATCTAAGGTTACAGTGTGGATCTCTTCTGACAACATGGAGGTGCTAAGGGTAGTGGGTAGAGGGTGGGGTGGCCTGGAAGGGTGGTGTGGAGCATAGCAACGTGTCTCTGTATGAAACGACAATCAACAATAAGACTAAATGGTGAGCAAATTGAGACTTGTGCATGTTTCCTGTGTTTTCCATGTTCTTCTGAAAAACAGACCTTCTCAATGTCAGATCTCAGGTCTTTAAATCTCACATGTCTTGTCTAGAGTTTCAGAGGAGATGAATGACTCAAACTGGGCTCAGATTTGCCAAAACACCAAACAATCAAACGTTTGAGATTTCAATATAAACTCAAATTTATTTCAACCAAATAATTTAAGATGTGCTATAAACAGCGATTTCATAGGTCTGCTAATACATGAATACAACAGTGTACACAGTTATGTCTCCTAGGCGATCTTAGAAGAAACAAGGTTGATACTTAAAAGAAACACAACTAAGAACACTATATATAAAAAAACACTGAAGACCAAAATATACATAAATATACTCAAATATTTGCAATGATTCAAGGGCGCCAAAGCTTACAGGAAAAGTGTGAGCGGAGTGTATGCTGATAAATTGTGCTGCGGGAACAAAAGAGTCACAGGTGCAAGCTCTCTTTACACCTCGACCTGGTTTGTCAGCTTGTCTGCAGAATTTCTGCCACTGCAGAGCAAAGTGTCAAAAGCAGCAAATCTGGGTTGACGAGAGGGGGATTAAGGGCCAGCGAAGAACAAACACCTCCTTGGAGATTGAAGAAAAACAAACTGCTATTTTTCAACATCTTGTGGTTCTCTTCAAAACCAAATGCATCAAGAGTGAATATTTGATTGTTTAAATCCTGATAAAGAATGAGCCTGGATTGCAATTGGATATGTTAAGTATGCACGCTTTGTGTGTGTGCGTGTTTGTTTGTTGCTCTTTGGGAATTGTGAACTTGAGCGAGGAGTTACAGAGGTGCAGCTGTTGAAAGATGATATCACTCTTCAGTCCTGATTTTGTGTATTTATTTTGTGTTCTTTTGTGTGTGTGTTCCTGTCTCTCCTACCATGTGTGTTAAAGTATGAGTGTGTGTAGACATAAATGCACCTAGGGGTGTCCGTGCTTGTGATCCTTCTGAAAACCTCAAAGCTGTGCTGGCTGAGACACAGAATACCTGCATCATTGTCACTTCAGCACCTCAGGCAAGCAGGAGGCAGGGGATGTGGAGAATAAGTCATTTGTCAGAGTAGGGCAAGTTGAAACTACAACCCCATTTGTTTCACTACAGCAGGTTATGGATCTAGTTAATGAGAAGAGACAAGGTCTTACACATTTTCAAACACACACACTCACATGCAAACACTGACCTGGTGTGCAAGTACACATGCAGACACACTCGAGCGTGCACGATAGTTTGCTGTAATGCAGTCACATGGAAAGAAAGAAAGAGAGAGAGAGGCTTTATCATCTGTCTACATTACAGTAATAAAGTAGATGGGGAACAGTCATGTGGTAGAAAAGCACATTTCAATGGCTCTGACACAAAATAAAGAGGACAATGATCATTTACCCTAAAGTTTTCAGATGTTATGATGCGTCCTTACTGTCCTCTGTCTTTTAAAATATGATCCTACATCTGAGGAAGTTGGTCTCCAAAATACAAAAACTGGCACTTACTGGAAAAACACATAACAGATCAATTAAAACATCTTTTTACAGAAATGGGTATTATCTGAATTTTCACAGCTTTTGGGTAGCCAAATAACAAATATATTCCTAACTCTTTGCATTTAACATCAGAAATTTTGCTTTAAAATGAACAGTTCTGTTATTGCATCATAAATTCAGAGGGCATTATCATGTGTGCTGTATTAGTCATTATCGGCCTGGATCGGCGTCTAAACTCAGAACAGTCCAGACACATGTCAGCTGTATTCCTCCAACACGGAAGCCCCTGTTGTTTACAATCAGCCAAGCCTGACTGTTGACCCAAACACCTGTGACCCCCCCCTCACCCAATCACTGGCCATCAAATTCACCCTCAGTTTTAATCAAAATGAGCCTTCTGGACATATTCAAATTGCTGCCTTGCTTCATTCTGCATAATTTCAGGAAAATACATCTTTAACTTGGCAGTGTTTGGAAATTCTGAGGGTCGGAAATGTCTACTTTGGCATGATTCATAAGTGTTCACTTTGGCATCGTGTGTGTATTTAGGCACAGTGGATAAACATCATTTTTAGACAAAGTATCTACTGTGACAGATTAAAATGTGTTGCAGCCAAATGATATACATGTCTGAGGTGCATTGTGGGTGATTAAAAACTATTCGATTCAATGCTTGAAAAGCATAAGATTAACATTCAATATATCAGTAATAACAAAAGCAAGACAGCTGCAGCTGACCATTATTGCCTCATAAAAGAAACAATTCCAGTGTTGCTGGGAATTATTTTCCATAAATAACTGTCAGAAATTCCTGTCAATCGCATGCAATGGCATTTATTTCATGTCCATTTCTTTTAAATGGTTTAAATGTGTTGCAGTTATCATCAGTTCAGTCAACTTTATATTCATAAACGGATTACAATCTTAGTATCATTAATTAGTTTTACTAACATGCATCTTATAATGAACATTAAAACTTGGAATAATACCATGAGGTCTGTTTTCTGTGTTTATCTTTTCATTATAAGTAAAGCTGCTTTGAAACAATAAACATTTTAAAGTAACGCAATGTAAATAAATTTAAAATTGAACTGAAATATTATAGTATTATCCACAATACATGCACTAGTAAATCTGTAATACATTTATATATATACACCAACCCTCTGTTAATAAACGCTATATCAAAATAATAAAAACAGGATTTTCATTAATTGCTTTCACATGCAGAAACATGTTAACAGTTGTTGCAGAGTTAAACAGGCTAAAACTTAAAACCTAAACTGCAATAACTTCATAGTGGTTTCAATGTTACACATTCTGCCAATAAAGACATGGCCACAGGCATATACTGTAAATCTATAACTGTCAGCGTCGCATTTACATAACACATTATTAATATACACGTCTGCAGATATAAAGCACTTCATTGTTGTTTTGCTCTGACACAGTGGCAGTGAAAAGGCTGAAGCTTCAGTATTTGTCAGCCATGAAATGTTTAATGAAGGATCAAGAGTTACGTGGGGTGAAGTGGGACAGTACGTACGGGAGCCGCTTTTCCACATTTTACACAAGCCTGCCGTCTGACTGGCATGTCTGAGCATATTCTGCGAAAAAAAAATGCGGGGGGGACATAGCGCAGTACATTGTTAGAAGGATTACTGTCATATCAATTCTGATGTATTACGGCAAACACAAACATGCTAAATGCAGCTACTCTCACTGGCTGCTTCAGTCACCAAACTGTCCCTACAGAAAAAAAGGTGGCCATCATACAGAAATAAAATAATAATTTAAAATTTTAGCTTTCTGTAATATGTAGGGCAAAAACATCATGTTTATATTCCACGCATAAATTCACATACTTTAATAATTAATAGAGCGATTTCAGATGGATGGCAAAGCAGTGTGGGTTAAACTGTGATCGTAATGAATAAATATTAGCTAAAACACTTTTAAACTGTTTTATTTAAAAAAAATGAAGAAATAAAAACAAAAAAGAAAAAATAATATTCTATTATATGTAGCTCAAAAAGCTTCCTCAAGCAGAAAAAAGCCTGAGCACTAGTCCAAAATATGAACTATTGCTTGAACTGCTAGGGTACATACAGTATAGGGTACATTAGGGTAATACAGTACTGCTCCAATCAAATTGGCTTGCAAATCTAATCAAATAAACATGAAAGATTAGGTCAAAGGTTTTATTCAAGCACCTTTGACACTAAAACCAAAAACTAAAACTGGCTATCCAAAGATGGCAAGATCTGGTAAATCTGAAATGCTAGTATTTACCTGAATAATTTAACCAGCCTAAAACAGTGATACAACTTGACTTGCTAAATAAAAATGCATGATGCATTCTTCATACTGGTAATGGCTGAATTGGACTGTATTGGGGGGGTTGCAGTGCCTTAGTTTGAATAATGCAAAAATCAACACTGTCCTCTATACTATTTTTGCTCATTTTCTTTAATGGCATTCTAAGAGGGTCTAGCACAGAAACTGCAATCTTGGTAGGAAAACCAAATCAGGGGAGCAGTGAATAAAACTGCTGGGTCTCATTGTGCAAGCATCTCCAGTAACTGCAGTAACTAAGCACTCTCTGAAGCACAAAGAAAGCATGTGTCCCCTCTGTTCTATTTCTATGGCCAGCTTCTTGCTTCTGTGTTTCTGTCACTCAAACACACACTCACAACTACCGCACATATAATACATTCAAATCATGAGATAAGTTACTAATAGCTGATGTTGACTGAAGACCTCCAGTGACACCACAGAAGGGCTCAATCAGGGAGAGCAGCATTGCGTCAATGACAGTTTTGCATGGACGACAGCTGGTTTTGTTAGAGCTGACTGAGAACAAACCCGGTAGTGCTGGGAGCATGTAAAAAAGACCCCAGAGATGCCTGATTCTGGAATGATGGCACGACACTTGCTGTCCATTCAGCACAGCCAGATGGATTTTCCCAATCCTGTAGTTCTCACGCTTAGTGCATCTTAAACAAACCTCCTTTGGATTCCCAACTTCGCAGAAGAGGCCAAGAAAGGGTTACTGAGAGAGGGGGGGTTGTAGAATAGAGAAGGAGGGGGTCATGCATAAAAGGCGTTTTATAGAGATGCTGATTTCTCATTCAGCCCAGGCTGTGGGGGCCCAGGAAGGAATTCAAAGTTGGGGAAAGAGACAAACAGACAGAGAGAGGGAATCTAAGTTCTCTTGTAGAAGCTAGAATGTGTGATATATATTTTGGTGTTGGTAAATAACTCTCAGCTGGGAATTGGGTGACCCTTGAACCCTTCTGGCAAAAAACAATCTTCTGCACAGTCACTCACAGAAGATGTCTTTTTCTCACCTGCAGACAGAAAAAGTGATAGTAAGTGGGAGGCGCAGCTCTGTTGGAGTGTTTATAAGAAGCCCTGCTCTTCTTTTGCAGCCAGGCAAAAATATACATGTATAACTCCCGCTTGATTATGGTAAGATGTGGATTTGCCAGATGGTAATCTCAATCGTTAAGGGGAGACTATTGAAAAGACACACAAGACTTCAGCCCTATACAGTCCTGCCCTGTTTTCCTCTGACTTGCTTCCTTTTCTCTTATTGTTCTGTGGTAGATCAAGCTGTAGATGTTACCATGCGTGAAGATGAGCGTGACAAGATCTGCCATCCATGACAGTGATCATAAACATTCAACCATACCAGGTTACAGCATAAACAAACACCTTTCCTCCTTTTTGAATGTTTAAAATATTGTTTTCGCAGGTAAAGGAACCTATTTCGTTGACTATTCAGTGGTTAGCCAAGAGTTTCATCAGATATGCAAATGTTCCTCACTCATTAGTTTTTTAATGTTACCTCAAGTTCTTCCAAGCCCTTGAAGGCCACATTTCAACTTCTGGCTGGATTTTCGTTTTCTAACTCCTGCCTTTTAATAATTCCCAGTTTTTCCCTACATATGGTCAGTTTATCCTCATTTCGAACTTGCTAGAAGTCCAAATTATGCATGGACACTGGCAGACTTAGGGATAATTCGCTGTTCCAGTTGAGGTGACTGGTAAGCAGATGTTGGAAATGTGGAAAATAATCCCCAGTGGAAAGAGGCCAAGAAAAACAATTGGTTTTCCACAATACGAGATGAACACATGGATGTCAAATTGCACATGTGGGTGAATGTGAGTGTTTGCGCGTGTGTTTACCTCTGTTTATATGAGCATCAGCAATAGTTCTGCTTAAATTGTTCTTGACAAAACACAAACCCCTTTAAATGCATCAGAGCCTTAGACTGGTTTGTGTGAATGTGTCTCTGGAGACATAAACCATAATAGCTTCTTTTACTGCACATAAAACTCCACAAGATCAACTGTGGAACATAACATTAATATTTTAAACAATCAACACTTTGTTTACAGCTTGATGTGCCATTACTAAGAAACAGGATGGAATTCATGGGTGGTCCAATGGTATCCTCCAGAAACATTGTCAGGGAAGACAAGTGACAATGACTGACAGCCATTTAAAAACACTTTGGTTACCTTGGTTACAATAGTGCCTCCCCAGCCTGTACATACAGACTCACATTAAAGTATTTCTTTATTCTACACCCTTTCATGTGGCCACCCCCATGCTCTGTTCACCCCTTTTTCACAGAGCCCACCATTACACGGCTGCCTAATAAAGGTTAGAGCTTTTTCTCCGCCCTCTGTTTTCAAACATCACTGTGTCTATTTAGTCCATATGCTGCACTCTCACCAAACATCGCTTGTTTTCACATCACTGACAGAAAGCAGAGTGAAAATGAAAAAGAAAGATTAATCTATATTTGGTGATGAGCTTTGTGCTGAAGTGTTTTTCACGTTAAAGGAACATTTCACCCAAAAATGAATATTCAGTCATTATTTACTCACACTTATGTTAAGAGTTTCTGGCCATTCTTTTCCATATAATGAAAGGGAATATGGACTGTTTCCAATGCATTGATTGGGTGAACAGTTTAGTGTTTAGGTGCTGCACCTTCCACAGAAGATATACAAATCAATTTAGATCAATTTATTTAGCGACTGCTAAACTCTTTGAACTCTTTGAAAACTTTTGAATGCTCCAAGGAAGCTAGGGCGAATGTCAAGATTTTCAGCAAATAATGACTTAAATTTCAGTCTGTTTCTGAGACACAAAGCTATCAAATAGTTTTAGATGACATAGAACATAAATTATGATTCAGTTTTATGATACGTTAATGCCATGTTTTTTTCTTTTGCAGCCTGACAGCCCCAGTCCTCACTTTCAATTCACTTTCATTATAAAGTAAAGGCAGGATATTCTATAATAATGACAGAATTTTTTTGTGAAATATTCCTTTAAATTGTGAAAGTGTGGAACATCAAGGGAGCGCTTGCCATTTGATAAAAGACAAAGTGACTGTTGCTGTGGGACACTTAAAGATTTAGCTCTAACCCATGAAAAAGGGAATTTAGATTATGAACAATGTTAATGAGCAGATGTGCTTCCTATTTACAATGTGACAGGAGAAGCTCTTTGTGTCTAGTGCACTAATGTGGTCGGGTAGATGCGTAGTCACACAGTGGGGCCGTGGGGAGGCAAACAGCAGATTCACTGACAGAGGGGCAGAAGTGGCTGCCCAAGCCCAAATAAATGAGCCTACCAATTAGGTACAGGCTGATTTAGCTTTGATGTGGCGTTCGTGCCTAAGAACCTTCAGTACCACTGCACCAGGGCCTTGAGAGCTACCGAGAAACCGTGGAGTGAATCCAGCACCAATCATAGACTAGGGCTTATTATCCCCCAACTGACCTTCCCATCAATTCAGAGACAGGCAAAAGGAATTAAAATTGTAAGGAGAGCCGAGATGCCAGAAAGCTCCTAATGAGCATGTTGAATACAACAGCGCTAGGCAACTAGCATAACCAAAACATGAGAGCGGAAGCAGGCCTTGAGGCCGGGCCTGTGACAATAGGATTCTAATTGAGCTACCAATAGTGGTGGGCCAGGCTTATATGCAGCATTGTGTACAAATGACCAGCCAAGTGTGAGAAACACACGTGTGAGTTGGAGAGTTCTTTTAGCCTTACTTGGGACATTCTAAAGAAATCTAGAAAAAAAATGAAGAATTCATTAATTAATTTTTTAATTGACTCACTCATTTTTTTTAACATATATTATATATTAAAACCAGTTGAGCATTCCTGTAGCTCAACTGGTAGAGCATTGCGTTAGCAGTGCAAAGGTTGTGGGTTCGATACCAGGAAATGCAAGTACTAATAAAAAAAAAAAGTATTTACTGTAAGTCGCTTTGGATAAAAGCGTCTGCCAAATGAATAAATATAAAAAGCTTATTTAGCAAAAGGATGTAGGGACTAACAGATTTAGATGTATAACCCAGATGAATCCTAATATATGTGGTAGATGTGTACTGGTGTGACACTTACCCTTCAAATGTTTTGAGTGCCATGCTGGATTCATTTAGCCCTGTGATCATGTCTGTAGAAGTGACAGAAAAAACTTATGGTGTAGTGAGATTAGCGACCTGTCAACAGCATCTAGCACCTCTGTGTGGGACCAAAAGAGGATTGTGAGCAGAGCAGAACCTTCTGTTTTTCTCTGGTAGGTGTTAAAAGTGTTTGTTCAGCTTACAACAGTGAATGATGTTTTGGTCTTACATGTGGCTACAAGTTTGGGGTGGTCAAATGTGTGCTCAATGAGTTTTCACCCTGTTGGTGAGGCACTGAATCAACAACACCATGTTTTTGTACCATATATTAACCGTAGCTCTATATTGTCTTTAGTGATATAGAATATTTTGTTAACAATATGTTGGTAATTTCATCCTCATTTCTTTTTTACTATTCAAACCAAAGCGTATCTGAAAATGTTCTTTGAACACATTATCTATCTTTAGAAGACCTCCAACGTTAACTCAAAATAAAAAAGTGATCTTACACTTGTTGCAAAACAAAACCAACATTCTAAACTAAAGGACGTGCTAAACTAAAGAACGCAAATTCATTGTGACATTTTTATAAAGCTGTGAATAATGTCTGCTATGTGAAAAACAAACCACCGCTAATGTGGCCCCCACTTGTAAAGTAAAGAAGGCCACTTCTTGGACTAAAATTAACAGCATGTGGTATGTGGGAAAACTGTTGTCACACAAAAGGCATTGCATGTCAGAGTGGAAGACAGGTGATGGGGCTTACTGTGCTGCAAAAACGGGGCCAAATGAGCAAAGTCCTTCAATGTCTGCCTGTCAAACAGATGCTGGACTGACGCAGGGTTAGTCTGTTGAATCACTTTTCTGTCATCTCACAGAACTCAGGACAGGGAACTATGGCTGAGAGGTATTTGAATCTCACACAAACAAGAACAAATGTTTGTCATTGTGAGCAGTCAGCCACAACAATTTAAGAATGAATGTTCAGTCATGAAAGTGAAATTGTTTGGTATCAGAAATTAAGTCTGACTGGAGGCTGTCAAAGCAAAACAAACAAAATGAAACTTTAATTATATCTTTGTTTTCCAATAATAAAAAAACATCCTTACATATATTTACCTACTTAGCCATGTTTTTATAAAATGTTTTTTATAAAAAACAAAAAAAATAAAAAATTTATTTTGCCTTGATTCAACTTAAGTTTTTTATACTTCATTGTAGCATTGTAGTAAATTCACAAAGGCTTATTATTAAATGTTCAAGATACTGTCTCTATTGCATCACATTTTCTCTGCATCTCGTATCAGGCTGTGTCAAGTTAAAAATACTTTAATTTTATCAACACATCTCTTGAGATCTCTGCATTCTGTTTCATTTCAAAGCAAGAACCTTATGAATTTTTGCTTTTCAGATACATTCACGTTGTATGAAGGATGTTTAGATACTTTTCCTGGAAAACACAACCTTGCCACTGGTCAAGAATAAAATATTTTTCCTGCCATGTCATACCTTCACGTAGGAGCCGTTCATATCTCCACGGTGACTGACACTGTGTGTAACCTGAAATTATAGCCACAAGCGCGGCCAGAAGATCTAAGACTTTCTAGAACTTTGCCTTTCCTTTAAACTTCAAGTGAACCTTGATGTCCACATGACAACGTCACAGAAGCTTTCACAACCCGACGTCTGAGCTTGTGCGCTCGTACGTGAATGCGTGATCAGTGCTATAGAGACAGATGGCGGTTGAGGTGTGAGGTGTGTGTAGAGGTGTGAACAGGTGTCTGGGTTGACTGGTGTGTTGGAATGGAAGCTTCTCCAGGTGTACAGCTGCAGGGAGGGGCACTGAAACACAGACACATATATCCGTGGGGGAAGTGTAGTTATGCAAGTATGTGGCTGTGTAAGTTTCTGAGTGTGTGTGTTTGTGTGTGTGTGCTGTGGGTGGTGGTTATGCAGGTACACGGTACAAAATTAAGGTTCAGAAATACAATAAATGTTAGCAATAGTAGGAAAATTTCCCTAAAATAGGAAACTCTAGTTTTTCAACTAACTAATAAGGTTATATTCTGTAATATAATTACTGTAGTACGTCAGCCTCTCCTCCCCCATTATTCGTGTCTCTATTTCCTGTACACTGTATAATATAGGTAAAAGTACTTTCAAAAAGTGTTTATGTATGTGAATTTTGGGAGATAAACAGAAGCAGTTGTATAACTTCTGACCTTTTCGCAGTCTGTTTCAAATGCTGTATAATCATACCCGCTGCATAATTATATAAGTGATTTGCAAACTAACCGTTCATCTGTTTAATTGAAAACCCAATGCAAATGCCAACTGTTAATGTTTTTCCTCACAGACACAGGACTCATCCATCATGATTTGGGATGGGTAAGTGTTACACAAGTGCCTTCACTGATAAACGCTCACAGCTTCCAGTTTCTCTAAGACAATGCGCCAACAGCAAAGGTCAGAATCGCACTTGCGCACACAC
>JAZGTK010011837.1:0-15312 GCA_036877625.1 Ambastaia sidthimunki | reverse complement strand
AGGGAGTGTCAGTTTGTGCATCTGTAGACCTGTAGCCGCTGAATCACAGATTTTCCATACAGTTCCAAATCCACCTCGGGGTGTAAAGGCAAATCCAGAGCCTGCTTGTGACACATACGTGGTAATTGACTCAACTTGTCTGAATTAAAGCTGAAAACAGGGCAATAGCTAAGATTGTTGTTGTCAAACGCAATTACACCAGCTGCTCTCTGGGGTTGTTTGGGTGTTGTTTCCCTCAAAATGTTTTCTGAAGCAAATAACTCTTTTGGAAGTCCAGCTTTGTCTTTTAGAAAGGAACTGAAAGTTATTTTCTGAAAATGTGCTTAATAGACCTTTCCCAAAAAGACAGCATAGCAATTTTTTCCATTATTCTGGCCAATTACCAGCTAAACGTTTGGACAGACTTGACTGACTTTGTATTTCTTACAATCCTGAAGGTTCGAGAGTTTTTTTTTTAAGACATAAATGCTGTCACATAAGTGCCTAATTGTGCAAATAAATTGCCAATGATTAAATATAAATATATGTTTTGTAAACTACATTTTTTGTTTAATTAGGTAGTTGGAGGGAATGCACTACTCTCAAGGCTGTGATCTGCAACATTTTCTAAACCATTTTCTAAAAATCATCTGTTGAAGTTGCTGAAACAAGAGCCAAAAAAAACAGCTGCAGTGGCTTTTCAGTGACATCAGTAGCAGTAATTCTACCCTGTGCTTGTGATGGCTGCCTTATTGTGCTGATGGTGGGGCTGTGATGACAGTATTGTTTTTGTCTATCATTTACAGACAAAGTTTGATCAATTAAAAAGTTCTGATTTGGAATTATAGTGCGGACGTACAGTAATGCCCGTACAGTGCATTGGTTCAGAAATCAACTGTGTAACTTTGTTTCTCCTCCAGATGCTGGGGATGTTGTGTGCCTGTGTGGTGCTGTGTCGCAGAAGTCGGGACCCAGCCTACGAGCTTCTCATTACTGAAGGGACGTATGCATGAAAAAACATACCAGACCAACAATCTTTTTCATGCACACACACACACTCACACACACACACACACACACACACACACACACTGGGCTCAGGGTTCTGTCGGTGTGAGGTGGCACACTGGATATGCCCTAATTTCTTTCTTTCTACACATCTTACACAGGGTTTGCTCCCACAATGCACTGGTGTTGGGTGAAACAAAATGTATTTATTAACATGTCACTAAAACAATCATGTTTTAATGTCAACAGTTTTTTTCTTAAAGGTGTTGGGACAGACTGCAAAATGGTAAAAAAAAAAAATTGATAATCCCAATAAGAAGACTTGAACACAAATCTTTTAACATATTCTCGTCCTTGTCTCTTTTATGTGGAATTGCAAGAATGAGCATTTTTCTCTGGAGAAATGCT
This sequence comes from Ambastaia sidthimunki, assembly GCA_036877625.1. NCBI lineage: Eukaryota > Metazoa > Chordata > Actinopteri > Cypriniformes > Botiidae > Ambastaia > Ambastaia sidthimunki. The sequence continues at coordinate 13,917 of JAZGTK010011837.1, read as the reverse complement.
GTTATTGTATGAAATAATATGTGGAATATATGATTTCCTCATTTCTTAGTTTGCACTATGTGTATGGTTTAGTTATACATTACAAATACCAAGTTGACTGGTAAATGGTTGGCATGGCGGTACAATTGATGTGTTGAAATAGGATTGTGGTACGGCTGTCTCTGGTTGCCCATCACCAGCCTGCTGCTCAGGGACAGAGGCAGCGTGAGAGACAGATCTGGATTAACTACACAAGATTGCTTTGCAATGCGTGTCCAGTCACACAGCAAAATTGTTCCAATTGGGGTTCACTCCGGTTTACATGTAAAGTGTAAAGATACTCTGTGCACTACCCACCAATTACTAAATTTCTGTCTTTATTTCCACCTTTCTCCATTGCTTACGGTGTGAAAATTACTATTGTAGTAATATGTAGAGTTTAAAGTTTGGAAAATACGTAGGTATTTAGAAACAGGGTCAACAGTGTATTATTTTAAAATGAATGTAAATAGTTGGGGGAGAAAAATGGTCAAAGCTTGTAATTTCGATCTTCAATAAATGTTTGTTTCATAAGTTGACACTTGTTCAGTTGTTTTATTTCACTCATTTCAATCATTTTTGGACTGGATGCTTTGGTTACAGAAAGTCAACATGCAATTGTGCAGTGAACTTACTTTAAAGTTGAAGCATTGCTTTGATATGATTTCTTTCTAGTAATTTAACAGTATTGCTGTTCTCAGAGTCATTGTCCCACTAAAGGAATTCAATAGTGCACAAGGCTCTCAGACTGAGACACCACCAGTCTTCAAAAATACATTGTCTGGGGCTTTTCTTGGGCAGGCAATCCTAAACTCTGTATGTAGAACAGGGTCAAAGTTCAGGCCTTTCCCAGGGAAGGGGGATGTGTCCCATCTGCTTGCTGTTTCACTTATGCTGAATTACATACCTTTATTCTTGGATCCCTTTATAGCACAGGAATAAACAACAGTTGTGACCTTAATGGCATGTTGTTATTATTAGTAAATAGTTGAAACATGTTCTGTTAAAGAACATAAAGAATTTGTCTATTCTGTATCTTGTAGCTTCCCACTCAAGAGATCTGGACAGATAAGAAACAGGATCTCTGAAATAGAAATATGAGCCTCTTTAACCAGATAACTGATACAAAATTAGCATGGTGTTAGTTTGCTGTGTGCCAGTCATACATGGAGTGCTTGTGAGGACATCAAATCTCTGCATACATTTTTATAAATGTGCCATTTATTGTACTGCTATTGTCCATTATCAGAAACAACAATTGTTATTGCCAGTACCTAGAAAATATGGAAGTGGGTAATCAGTTAAATTATTATATGCTCAGGGGTGCATTAATAACTGTAAAATAAAACACTAAACATGGTTTCGACATGGATTGTAATGAATTGTCAACACAGTGTTTAATTGGCATTTGGATTTTCAGCTTCTTCATTTTTGCAGATCTTGTGGAGGGTACAGTGATGACTAGGAAACTATGTGAAAGTTTGATCTCATTCACATTGTAAATCAATATAGAGCATGTGCAATATCATGACTGAAAAAATTCCTTTACATCAACATTCCTTCACTCGCACTTAAGAAAATGATCCTTTGTTACATTGGAAACTTGAGGCTGAAACAAAGAAGGTAGGGCTGTTAAAACGTTTAAAAGCTTGTGCCAGTGTTCTTTCATGTCTTATGAAATGTTCTCTGAAAACAATTAACCAGCTAAGTGCCTTCGAAATAAAAGAATAACACAGTCACAGTATTTAAACCGGTCTAAAAAAATTTAACAGCAATTCTTTACTACATTGCTTTAAGAAAATGTCACCTAAAAATAAATCTTTTTTTTATTTCCTCACCCTCATGTTGATTTAAAACCATGTGACTTCATTGTTTGATATGACTCTTATATTTTACAATAAATGCAAAAGCCTGATAACAGTATAACAATCATTATGCGGCTTTATTGTGCAAATTATGCCATCCAAACGATAAACGATGAAAAGATGAACTTAAAGATCTAAGGATGAATAAAATGCTAGCTGAGCATAAAGTCCAGTTTAATGTTACTTTACAGTAAGCGATAAGAGACAGTTCAGAATTTTATCTACACAGCAGGTACACAAAAATATCCATGAGACTTTACACTGAGTCCATACACTGAAATCATGGCAGGTCCGTAGTGCCTAAATCGTTGTCTTTTTTACATGCTTTCCTTCACAATAAATAATCAGTTTTTTTAATAAAAAAAAACAATAAATATAAATCACTAAAGCCAAGTATCAATTTTTATTATAAGTTTTATATAAAGTCAATTTTTATTATAAAAAAGACCCTGTTCTAACCTCACTGTAAAACAGCTGGTCTAGGATCAGTTTTAATGATCCATAACAGATCTCACTATGAATGTGTTACTGCAAACTGCTGATCAGGCAACAGAAGTCCTGCACTGAGACTCTAAGGAATGTCCTTATTAACTCTTATCAAAGAACATTTAAGGACAGGGAGAGATTTTCCGGTGGCCTCTGCTCCTCTCCAGCTATAGATTCATATCTTGGCCAAGTAGGAACCCGGCACCAGTCCAGTCTGGTCGTCCTTCTTCACCGTCCACCAGCCATCTCCCCCCTGCTCCACCACTAGCACCACCTCCCCAATAGAGATGGACATCTCATCAGAGCTCTGCAGACACAGAAGTTAAGATCTTCCACTTCCACTATTGTCCAAAAGAGGATATAAACATGTTTTGTCTTCATTTTAATTAAATTCGGTCTAGTACTTTAAAATGCAATTTGAGTTTTTTCATAGGGAATGCATGTGTTTTAATCTTTTTTTGTCTTACCTGAGCAACATAGTCATACACAGCCTCATATTTCTCGCTTTCTGAAGCAGCATTGTTTGGGCTTTCTGGCTTAAATCCAGGAATGGAAGCATAAACCCCATCTGAGTTGTCTGCTGGGAAATGAAACATTATAAAGTTTTTACCTGTGATACTTTGTTCTCTTTTTAAAGGGCTATTTTAAAAGTATGTTTATCTCCTACTAAAAGAAAGTTTATCTCCTACTAAAAGGGATAAAGTGCCACCTGGTGGTTAATACTGAAGGCTAAACATTAGCCATATATCGTATAAACAAACGGAAATAAATGCGGCGTGCGCTGCCTAATATCCTAAGTCAAACGATTTTATACTAGATTTTACGCCTACAGTAACATATAATAAAACTATATAATAATAATATATGAGAACATTACGGCAGTGAGATTATATTGTAATACCTACCAGATGGGGGCGCTGCAGGCTCAGTATTTTCAATAGTATTACTCTTGGATCCAAGGGCGCAATTGCCTTGCAAGAGATTCGAAAACCTTTCAAAGAAAACAAAAATGACATGTTGAAACATTACACATTACAAACCTTTTAATTCATTTAATGAGAAGTTACAGGCACCCACTCTAAATACAGCTGCAAGAAGGAAACTGTCAACCATTTAAAATTGTGACTAAACTAACAGCACGTTGGTCAATATTTCTGGGTTGTTTTAGAGAGACCACGTGTTGTAAATAACGAATACAAACATTAACACACAGACCCAGGAAAAGAAAACACACCTCTTCATCACACCTCCTCCAAAGCGAGTCATGCCATTGCTGTCTGATGTGGGTTCTTTATCATAGTACTTCTCAAACACAATGGGTGCTGCAGACACAGTTGAGAGATTTTACTAAGCAAACACACCACAGAACTTTGTCTTGATCATATCATAAGGACAGTGATTTACTTCCACCATCTCATCATGGCAGGTTGTTTCTGCTGAGTATCAGTATTACATTCAGTACTGCAGTATTCTGTTGCAAGGACACAGTTTGAGCTCTATGGAAATGATTTACCTGGAGGAGTGTTGCCTGTACTTTTCATCTTGATGAAACTGTTGATGTCTTCTGTGATGTCACACATTTCTAGTGTTGTCCTCACATCCTCATAACACTGCATTAAATAGTGACAGTCATTTTATCATTTGACCTGTACTTTATTTACATTTGTAAATACATTTACATTTATTTGTATTTTAAGTTACAATGGAGTCTAAAAGTCTGAGATCATTTGTTAAAATGCTTCTATTTAACATTTTCCTTATTTAATAAAACAAAAACACAAAATATTTGGTATTTATGCCTTTTATTTTAATGGCAGCATTGACTGATATAGCCTGACGCTGATTTTACAAGTGCAAAATCTGATGTCATCCCAGCATGAGTTCAAAGGGGTTTGTATTCAATGTATATTCCTAAAAAAAAATCAGTTTTTTAAAATGCTACATTTTTATGTTTATTTCCAGGTTTAAGTAAAAAATCCCAGATTGTTAAGGTCTTAGACTTGTAGACCCCACTGTAAAGTAACCATGACTAACAGTTAAAAACATATTTATAACAATGTGGTAATCCTTAATATGAAAATACTGAAATACTAAAACTTGCTGACCTCATCATCTTTGACACATTGCATGGAGAAGTGGTTACAATGGACCCAAATAGCATTTCTCAGAATATTAATTCGATCATCTTCCTGCTGCTGGAAGACCTGGAGAAATTCACAGAACATTCATCCAATCATCTCAGCATCATTACGAAAATACGTCTACACACTAAATCACACTAACATGCCATTAATAAATTGAATAACATACAGCAGACCTAGATCACAATACAAGAGCTACATCACTGTACAAGAATACATACACATAATATACAACATACACAGATATTGTAATACAATATATCATAAAGCAAATGGCAATTCAGCCAAGCATTCATTCCATAACATTATCACACTGTTAAATGTCATATGTTTATGTAAATGGGACACATGATGATAAATGCCATAAGTATACTTGTTCAGTATCTGTATAAGCCAAAACAAAGTATGTCTTACAGTTTATTTCAGGTGTTGTGGTTTGTGGTGCATCGTGGGTAAAACAAGAAGAAAAAAGGGGAAGTTCATTTGAATATGGGCTCAGCAGAGAGAGCACGTACAGAGAAATCAGCACACAGGAACACAGAGCTGATTGTGTTTACCTCACACGTGCAATCATGCGTCCTCTCCCATTCCTGACGGCTCTTATCCAGCTGTTCTATGTTTGACATGTACTGTTTCTCTGTGAAGCAGTAACACACAAAAGCATCACAGGTTTACCAACACTGAAAATGGCCATTGGGAGTGAATTAAATGAATTATGCATCTTAAACATTACAAAATTGAAGTTTTTGAAGCTGAATTATGCGTCTTAAACATTACAAAATTAAAGTTTTTGAACCTAAATTATGTGTCTTAAACATTACAAAATTAAAGTTTTTATTTTTCATATTGTGTCATGCTCAAACATGCTTTAATGCTTAGACTGGAAAGGAAGTGCCTTAAAATTTCATACCGAAACACTGTGCAATATGCAAAAGCATTTCCAAGCTTTCCAAACATCTGTGTCCTACATTATAAATCTGAATTATTCATCTTAAATATTACAAAATTAAAGTTTTTAAACCTGAAATATGCATCTTAAGCATTACAAAATTAAAGTTTTTAAACCTGAATTATGTGTATGTACAGTTTTGTCCTGTTTCATAAATTGTTTTTGATTATTTAGCCATCACACCTGTAATAAGCTCTATACTATATACTGGCAGTTTCTAGTTGCCAGTCTTACAGTCGATGCTGCAGTCTATAAAATCAACACATTTTTCTCACCTGCATCTGTGGCTGCGTCTCTACACTGTTTTGCTTTGTTTTGCATCTGTTAGGGCACAGAATACAAGTGATTAAAACATCAAGATAAAATCATCTTTTTTAAAAAAGGAAATAAACTATTTCTTTGTGATCTAAATCTGTAATAATCCAACTTTACTCTTTCAGATTGTTTTGGGGTGACAGTGGATGTACTGTTGAGCTTTTCAGCAGTCTGTTCAGCTTCATCTGCCTCTCTGCATCTCTGTTCATATGTCCTTTTAGACTAGAAAAAAACAAAGAGACAAGACACTGTTAACCAAGACCTGAATGAGGGCTGAGGAACACAAATGACTTGCATTCATGTTCCATGACTTTCATGACTTCTCCGGTAGCTGCTTCTATACGACTGATAGTCATTGTTATGTTTCTATGAGAGGGAAATGGAAATCGAAAGGGACTTTCATCTTGTGTCATGCTCAAACATGCTTAATGCTTAGACTGGAAAGGAAGTGCCTTAATATTTCATACAGAAACATTGTGCAATATGCAAAAGCATTTCCAAGCTTTCCAAACATCTGTGTCCTACATTAAGCATTCAATAAATTTAAACAGTGGTGATGATCTTTTTTAATCATCTCATTTCTAAACCGGGAAATTTACATTCCCCACAATGCCATATGTACAATAAACAACAACAACATATTTAATAAATGCAATTTAAGGTTCCTGTCTGTAACTTATATTGCTGTTGTCAAAAGCCATATATGAATTGTCAACTACAGCTGAAGACACTCAGTTGATTGTCTCTTTTAAATAGAATGAACAGTACAAAATATGTTGATAACTAGCTGAACTTGTTTGTATCTCAGTAGCATCATGTAGATATTACATTCGGTAACACTTCAGTATGGGGTAAAGTGTTACCAGCTCACACTTTGAACAAGTTTTGAACAGGCAGAACTTCCTTGAGATGTACTTTTTTGGATTTTGTAATATTTGTGATGATTTTTCTCCTAGTTACAGTATAAACCCTCTTCCTTGACTGAGTCATCAAGCATCATTTGTGATTTAACTATTGCACACAGCACAACAAGAACAGTGTAGAATAAACTAAAAAAAACTTATATAATAATATAATATAGAATACTTTCTTATTCAAACTGTCTCTCATTCGAAGAATTACAACAGGACAGCCCCCCCACTCCCCACCAGGTTATGTACTGTACTCACCTATATAACAATATAGTTCATACAGTTCATAACCAACCCTTTGGAACCTTTAATTTAGTCTTTAAAGTTTCGTTCTTTAACCACTTTGTGAAACCACCAGCTGTTCGCTCCAGATTCGACCGGCAGAATATGTCAAATTGGCCACATTTGCTCTTGCTTGCTGGCAGTTTCCAAAAGACTGTATGATAATATCAATTAATGTAACCTTTCAGTGTTTGCTTGCATACACAACAATGTGAAGTGTCAACATGCACATTTATCTTTACTTTGTGAATTTGTCTCAATGCACCTAATACAACTAGAAAGACATCTGAGCAGTCATCTGCTTTCAGGAAATTGCAAATATAGGAGGAACAGAGAAACCGAACTTCAAGACGCTGTGTCAATGTGTAAATGTTCACAAGTGCAAACACAGGAAAGAAATAAGCATCTGCTAGAGAAATGATATTTCCTGAGGGTGACAGTTACAATAGTCAGAAGACCCAACCCCCACACTGCCCTACAGGTAGTTGCTATGTGGTTAATGCATGCATGGTGATTTAAATCACCCTTTTTCCGCCCTTCTTCTTCCTGATACTTTACTTTCAGTCTCTATTAGGCAAGTACAGGATACAAGTCATTGAGTCACAATGCAACTCTCACCTCCATAGTTTTCTTATATAATGACACCTTGGTCTTCTGAACCTTTTCCATGACACCCTCAAACTGTAACGAGACAACATTTGCTATAAATGATTTCTCTTATAGCTTTAAAGGATCAGTCACTTTAAATAAAGCAATAAGCAGAAAAGTTAAAAAAGGTGCTATGACTAAGCAATAACTAATACAAAGTCTAAAAAGACTAGACGGATTGACGTTCCTAGAACATTTAAAATAACATTTTGAATAACAATGTTTTTGTTCCTTAATGGAAACGTCAGTGAAACGTTCTTACAATCTAAAACTGCATTTGAGGGTATAGAAATGCTGACAGGTAAACAGACTGGTAGCAAAGGAACATGTAAACTAGAACCTTTTTCCGCTGTTCTTTCTGACGCTCCCTAAACTGTTCCATACGCTTCACCTCCTCTCGTAACATTCCAGAGAGCTGAATGTGCAAATTCCCAATGTTTTCCATTTCTAAGTGAGAAGATGACATGTTCATCAGTATCTTACAGGTGAAGGTGTAATTATGAAACATAGATGCGTTTTAAAGAAAATTGCATGGCAATGGGTGTCACCTACGTGTTTTTAGTTGGTCAAATGATGCCTTCAAAGTGCTAAAGAACCATAAAGATAAGATTAATACATTTAAATGTATGCTCATGAACATTGATTTGTATGACAGTATTAAAACGCAGAATCTGTATGTTATGTTATCAATTAACATGCATAAAGCTAATCCATCATTGTACTACTAATATCTGCTTACCCAATTTCACTTTGACCTCCTGCCTTGCGTGCAATGGTGATCAATTCTTTTCCGTATCGTTCCTCTGCCATCGCTCTATGAGAAAATGAAAACATTATTACAAGTCTAATTACAAGTCAAGTCTAGTCTAGTATTACAAGTCTACAACCAATTCTAAAAACCAATTCTGTACTGGACCATAATAGACAAATCTCTTTTCCTGTAGTATAATTTTTTTTTAATGATACCTCATTCTTAAGAGCTCCTCCACATCTTTGCAAGTGCGTCGCCCATCACACAGTCTCTGGATTAGAGTTTCATATCCGATGTTACTGGTGAATTCTGGGCCCTAAAATCAAGAATTTAGTTTTTTTGTGTGTCATTGTTGCATATTTGTTCATCTGACAGACCACACAACTGGTAAACATAGCACTGTGCCTCTGGAAACTTCTCAACGTTTTCTAAATTTGTTTTTTTTTGTTTAAAGCCCAAGATTAATAAAATTAGCAGCTTTCCTATGTACATTTGCATTAGCTTTCTATAGTTTCTAGATTCTGGTAAAATTCAATGTTCTACATTTAGCATCAGATTAATAACAATTAGGCCTATTTAGGCTTATTCTAGATTTTAACTTATCTGTTATCACATATTAAAGTTTTTGTGCGGTTACAGATTGTGTGAAGTGATTAAAACAGGTCAATTATTAATAACAATTTGAATTTGGCAAATTAATCCTCACTGCGTCTGAATATGAACATTTTTGAGTTTGTAAAAAAAATTGAACAGAGTTGTATAGCGTGGTTGGGTATGCAAATCAACCCAGATACTGCATCATAGATACTTTCACAACACCTAGATCAAAGCTAAAAACAGAGCTGGGTGGGTACACAATCTCCCACTCAACAGGAAATCTATTGACAGTGCTATATATATCTTCTATTATTTAGTACATGTATGTATATACATACATATTTACATAGTACATTATATATAAACACAACACTCCCTAACATTTTTTAAAATAAAAACTTAAAAAGGAATCAGGGCAAAAATTACAGTTAGTTTCATAAAACCTAATATTTCATCTGATCATCCTCATCTCATCATCTTAAAACTCAAGATAACAGTGTTTTTTAAACCCTTTCTGTTAACACAAACCTGAACCTATTTATAAAAGCAACACAAACTCAATGACAGATGACAGCTGACTTTGTCCAGCTGATTTTGCTGTAAAAATTTGCTGTAACTTCTAAAATGGCACAAAAGATTTACTAACACATTTCATAAGTTGCATTCTTTCTGTACTCTGAAAGCATATGGCAATCTGTGCCATTAAAAGTTAAGAGATGAACTTTAATAATCATATGCAAAGTTACTAACATCAGGCAATCAAGCCCCAACAGAACAATCTAAGCGATCTAAAATGATCAATCTGTTCACTTACCCAAAAGCAATCTTTAAACAGTAATGGTGTCATCCTTAAAACAGTTTACAATGGTGAATTTGTTACAGGCCGACAGAAGTTTCAATCAAGCAACAAAGAAGTAATGCCACACACAGGAAAACAAAAGTTGCACAGAACGTTTGTGGTGCTCGGGTTTGACTCAGATAAGGAAGCTATGATGTAAGCGACCACAGACAGCACTGCCTCAAAGATAATAGGCTTGCATTTTGCTGCCATTTGAATACTAGATAGGATGATACATCTGACACAGTGGACTTTTGGAAAATATATATTTTTTTGGTTTCCAAGACAATCTGAGCAAGAAAGGTACTCTAAACCTTAGCAGCCTTTAAGTAAAGATCAGTTTAGTTGCATTTCTTTGCTTTATGCTTTTCATACCTAACAAGTATTATTATATTTGGTGACGATTAAATCCAGACACATAATGATTTGAGTATCATTTGACTGAACATCACAGTAATTAAGTTTGATAAGTAGTGATTTAACAACGAGGGCTGAAAGAAGAAGTGCATTTTACACAGGTTGGTCAAAACAATATACAAAGGACAAAAGTCTATTCATGTATTTATACTTTAAATGTGCCAATACAGAGAATGCTGTCTAATTGAAACTAGTGTGTAAAAACTCAAATATTCTTTCTTTGTGACACCATTAGAGGAACTATTTATAAAAAGTTCTAATGATCATAGTTCCAAGTATTATAGCTCATTGTGTGGGACTTGGAGCTGTCACCCATAATCTGTGACTTCACTGTGCATGAAAGTGTCTTGGTTTTTTAATATCTCTGCCTCTGAGAGTCTTTCATCACCATCTTGGTCCATTTCCTTCAGAAGATGAATAGCCTGTTTAACATTTAAATAAAGAAAATTTCAGAGTTTATCTCAAGGTTTATCAACAGGTTTCTGTTAGCTGTTTGGAGCAACCCAACAAAGCTGCTTGTCTATGTCCAGTTTGCCATCTTTATCCTGGTCATAGAAATCCTTAAAGCTCAGTATCCTCAACCTCCTACTCTTTAAAAACACACAGATAAACTTATATGACTTTCCTTTACTACAGAATCAAATGTGAAAATGTCAAATTGTCAAAACGTCAAAGTCAAAATGTCTTTTTTCCTTGACATGGAGCTGAATACAATCTGATGTTGTATTCATCCCAAGACACCAGACCATCGTTGATGGAGTCAAACTCTGGAAAACGTTCCTCAGCATCAACCAGCGCATACCTTCTGTACACTCTATGTATTAGAAAACAAGATTATTTGTATTTCTCCACATTGGTTTGTTGAGTATGAATACACAAAGCACTGCAAAGCATAATGCATGTATTTGGTCAAGTTCAACAATCTCAAACACTGAACTATCCAATAGATTATTGTTATCAGACATATGTACAAACAAAACATGTACTTTTATAAGGCTGATTATTAAAGTTTTCAGATGAGCTTGTTGTTATAGTTAGAAAATCATTTTCCTTCTTTTCCTTAAACAAATTTATTACTGCCATCTGCTGGGCTGGATGAGAGGTCTATCTATCTATCTATCTATCTATCTATCTATCTATCTATCTATCTGTCTATCTGTCTATCTGTCTGTCTGTCTGTCTGTCTGTCTGTCTGTCTGTCTGTTTTTATTTATCTATCTGATACACTTCTCCTAATAAAAATGATATTATGGACATAACAATTTAAGCGAAATAAACTAAACGATTTTTTTTCAGACTTTCGGGTCCCTTTTTATTGATAGCGCAGTCTCAGTCAGTTAGCCTTCACAAGTCTGTGCAAAACCTCTTGATCCATGTTATCCCGAGGATGGTCTGGCGAAAGCTCTTGTGTGCTTTTTTTTCTTTAATATAAACAAAATATACATTTACAATGGCATTCATGGGTGTAAAACAGTAAAGGCACGAGTCTTTAATTCATCTTTCAGTAAACCAAAATCTCTTATCATCCCAGCAAATTCGCTCGCGGGATGTTAACTCTTCATAACATAACCTCAATAACAGAAAATAGCTGCAATGAAAATCACTTTTTGCAGCAAGGAAACCGGATCTCATGAATTGAAGAGTCTGTATATGAGCAGACCGGCAGATGTCGGCATTTCTCTATAATCTCTACGGTCTGATATTTAGCAGGAACTGACGTTTGTGTCTACGATTGCATGAGCAAATTTTCCAGCTGGAGGAAAATGTCCAGCACCGTCAAAGATATGAGAGTCTGAAGGTGGGAATCGTCATTTACACAAACTAGTGTGCGTAAGTTTACCCGTCGGCTCTGTGCGAGTGTTTACTGTGGTGTGTTTGACTTAATATTTGTGTTGTTTGTTTCTCTTTTGCTTGTATTTTTACTTTTGTTGGCGCGCCGATTTTTCGGAACATTTGCACAGACGGTGTGAAAAAGTTTTAAAAACCGCTTTCTGCTGGAGATACATTGTTGTGGTGTTGAAATGTTTTCTTCTGAGATGGTTTATACTGTATATGGGGAATGTTGTGATGTTTATGGAATGCGATTTGCTATGTTGGCATCTTATTTTGAAGTATTGTCTTTATTGACAATCCATGGGGTGTTTGTTGTTGTAGTAACGTGGCTGTTTTTAATAAGTTAGGTCGCACGCTCATCATTTATATATTGTTGCTTTTGGACAGATAGTCGCTGTTATTTGATTATTCCCAAATGAGTATTAAGTTACATAAAGTTTTTATTCCTATGATCTTTAATAAATAGCTGTAAATACAGCTGAGTTGAGCAATGCATATTGAAGCTCTGGCGATGAATCTCAGGTCTACGCCGCAGGATCTTCTCCAACAGGTTTTGTAGGCTTGGGCGAAGCCTGTAACAATAACAATTAATATTAATTCTAACTATCTTTATCCCTAAAGTGACTCATCCTCTGATCTGTAATATTAAACTCCAGAGATGGGTTGTTTAATAACATTTAATCATTGCAACCTGTTGGCTCAACGTTCAAACCTTACTCAGTTCAGACACGTTAAACAACACATACATTGTTTTATAATAATAATAATAATAATAATTGGTAAGGTTTCTATAAGAAAATATCTCTTTGAAGGCTTCTTTGCGTCAGTATTGTGCTAACTGACTGGCGAATCAGGTTTTATTATGGCTTGTCGTGTAGTTTCAGCACATTTCGACTGTTAAAAAAAGACTTGAACTTTTAAATGCCTTTATGTAATAGTTTTGTTCATGCATTCCCGTGTCACTATAGTTAAATGTGTGAATCATGTGGTTTGGGTATGATATTTTGTTTAAATAAGCATGTGTAACTTATTTTTTTCTCTCCATAAACAAACTATATTGTGTAAGCTGTAAACAGGACATGTGTAATGACAAGTTACACACATTATAAGTGCTGTATTATGTCATCTTTAATGTATTCCCTCTGCTGTCATTCACTGTGAACATTCTTACTGTCTTGGGAAAAATTTATCTTCTCTTGACATATTTTGCCAGACTAAGTGAAGCATCAGAAACAAACTCGCTCTAGAGAGTCTTGCTCACTATTCAGTGCATTTCGAGGGGAGATGTCTCTACACCTGGGTACCCTAAATGCATGTTTGCATGTTTAGGCAATGAGCAGTTTTGCTTTATAGGAATGTTGTAATTAAATAAGTTAAATGTACATGACAGTCTTAAACACTTCCAGTTTTACCCTAATGTTAGTCAACTGATAGCTATGTTCATGATCTAGTTAGTCATTTCTGTCTCAGATGACACCTGTACTTTGAACAGAAGCATTGTAGCTTGATAAAATATTTTACAGTGACAAAAGACTAATAATTTTGCTCACTTCCTTTATGAAGTGAATTAGGGGAATTGAGTACAGAAACCCAAAACAACAGTACAGAAATAACTGATGTGTTGTTGTTAAAAAAGTGCAGTGAGGCATGCACCCGGAGGGGTGGGTACTGTTTCCACGAGATTTCAGCTGCAAAGACTTGGTAAACTAGATATGCAAAGTGGCATCTTCTGCAGTTTTTTAATTCTTTTTTTTAATAAACATGTTTTTAGACATTGCTGTGCATGTCTTTTCTGTAGCCCAATTGGAAGAGCATTGCTTTAGCAATGCAAAGGTTGTGGGATACATTTGTTTGCCATAAATATAA
>JAZGTK010011836.1:0-15312 GCA_036877625.1 Ambastaia sidthimunki | reverse complement strand
CATTAGGTTTTCACTATTGTGTTTGTGTGTTTGTTTAAATTTAAACACAATCATCTAATAAAGAAGATGGGATGGGGTTCATCTGGATCCAGTTGGGGATGACAGGTGCCCACGATTTCTGCTTCATCCTCAAAATATGCAATACATTAAATTTACCTTTCAAGGGAGCGTTTGCAAACTTTTGGACGAGGTTTATAAAGCACCCTGGCATTTGACTAATGGTTGCAATTACGTTTCAGGCCCGACCCAAATTTTGTCTAGTAAGGGTCATAGCACACACATTTTTAGAAAACATCAAAATGTGGTGATAGATATGCAGTGATGGAATCAAACCCAAATGACAATAACATGAACAATCCTAGTACAAATGCAGAACTGATGACACACACAATGTCAAATTAATCACTCCTTCAGGAAGAATCACTAGTGTATAGAGATTTATTAAATCTGCTACGCATTTGTTGTGATTGTATGTTGCTTTTATTGCCCTCCATTTATTTAAATATCAAATGTCAACCACAATGTTTATTTGTCAGTTTTCAATTGCCTTGGCCATGGTGCTCTTGAATAGCTGTTTTATCTTCCCATTTTACTTGTTGAAAAGGGTCTGTTCGAATGACAAACAACAAGTGTAAAGAAAAAATATTAATTTTTTAATAATAATCATTAATATGCTAGGTGTATATCCCAGGCTTATGAATAAATGTCATTGCTAATGCATGTCCTTATCACAAATGTGCTATCTTTCACAAATTGAAACCAACCCTCATTTATCTATTAATTAACAGCGTCTGTTAACACTAAATGATCAGTACTTTTAAATAGCAAAACCTTAACAATGCATTTGTTATAAAAAGCAAACAAACAAAAAACTATCATCAAAACCGTATAGCATCTGTGTTTTAAACAGCTCTTTCAGTTTTGTTTTTGTAGGATACACAGATTGCAGAGTTACGCTGATCTCCATCATATTATCTTTATTTGCAGGTGTTTCCTATTAGAAGTGTAATGGTCTCATGTTGCTCGTCTAATTGCTGACCGCTGTGGCCACATCATGTTCCTAATTTCTGTAACTGTATGAAATGCCGGCGTAGCTGAAAACTGAAACAAAGGTGAATTATACGAGAAATCCATCTTTGTTGTTATCAAATGGATAAATATTTATTTACCCCATTGCTTCTTCAAACAGCTTTTTAAAAACAAAAAGCACCAAGTAAATCCAGTACACAGTGTTTTCTAAGGGGGCTCTCATTACAGGATATCAAATGGATGACAAAGGGAACCTTTGGAGCATCTCATTCGCTCTGTTTTGAAGTGTGTTAACCTTTAAAGCAAAGCCAGGCTTAGCCTCTTTCCATTTTACTGTAATTGCCCACACTGGGTGAGTACATTTGGTTGAAAAGGTTATCACCCTCCGATCCAGATGTTGCAAGAAAACAGGCACCAGTCCAGCGAGACAAACGTTTAGGAGGTAGGTAGAAGGATAGTGCATTCGCAAACTTTTATGTCACACCTAATTTAGAAGAACTCCCTCCTCGTTTTCACCAAAAGGAACCAGAGCAAAACAAAACCCTCTTCTTTACCTCGGTGATAATCCTCGTCTATTTTTAGTTTGCCATTACTGGGAGGATGAGGTCTAGAATCTAATAACCCCCAGTGAGCGAGAAAGCAGTGGTTAAGAGAGGAAATTGCTGGCAGGGAGGCATATCCCTCTGGTGCGGTGTTGATAAGTTTAAGGTGGAGGGTGAATAAGGGGTGAGGCCTGTTATCACTCGCCGCTTCTGGCTCTGGATCCTGCAACACTGCTTGCTGGAGCCTGAAAATTCATTTTGACGGATGCTTCCCCTCTCTGGCTGCCGGAGTGCATCTGGGCGGAGAGGTGGCTTAGAGGGCTTCAGAGGCAGCAGTGTTCTCACTGAATACCATGTTGTGCAAACCTGCAATTTAAACTCTCACGCAGGGCAGTAAAGGTTAGCTTATGATATGCAGAGACCCCTGCATATCTCCCCCACAGCATTGCCATCTATGGCAGGCATAGAAGACTACATTAATAATGTTTGAGCATGTTTATGCTGTCACGAAAATAGCAAACTAATGCCATATGCCAACAGTAAAGGAATTGTTCACGCACAACTAAACATTCTGTTGTTATTTACTCATTTTCATGTTGTTCCAGACCTGTCATGCTGTCGTGTTTCTGAGTGGACTGAACTCACAAGTATTTATGCACCATATTTTAATTTTTCTTTGCTAATAGGAAACTTTGTCTGTGCTGTTATGGAACTTCTTTTGCCAGACTCGTGGCCTTTGACTTGTTCACTGGGAGTTAAAAAGCTCCCATTCTGTACAATCGCTGTTTAACCACTTGTGTTGTTTAAAGTGCTATAAGGTTTGAATTGATTTAATTATTGTGATTCTATATTTGACAAATCAACAGCCTTGGAGAGACTGTTTTGACTAGGTATTATTTTTTACACAATACAAGGTATTATGACTGCCAGCTTGAAAATGTACAACGTATTTTCCTGAAATGCACATTGCTTTTATAATTTCATAGCCACGCAACATACTGACTACTAAAACTGTATAATTTATAATAGTTTCTCTAGTAACCATATATAAAAATAGAATCTCTTAGAATGTTAATAGAATACTGTCCTGTTTGATCTTGTTTAATCAATTTTTACTTGGCATTGCATAGACAATGATTTATTGATAGTCATCAAAAACACCCAGTGCAGAATTATTTTATCAACGTGTCTGCAGCTATACAGTTAAAATATCCTGTTATTCAGAACACGCACATGTCACATGGACCACTTCTATGATGCTTTTATCCTTTTTTTTAATGGCTTGTTTTTGGAGCTTGACAAATGTGGTCACTATGAGCTGTTGTCTTTAAGGAAAAAAATCTTTTAGGATTTTTGTTTAAAACCTCTTATGTATTACATGAAATACATTCATGTTGTTGGGAACAACATGAAATAAGATGAAGAAACAATAGAATTAAATATTTAAATAAATATATTAGATATATTTTTATGGTGTCAAATGTAGTTTATGCAGTTTTGCTGTGCCATTGTTTTAGTCATATACTGCTACATCGTATTCCGTTCATGACTGTCCAGTATTATTCATTGTTTATCTCTCTTTCTTTGTAGAGCACGGAGGCATCAGTCTGAGGAAGCAGTTGTCCTTCAGAAGGAAACTGCCCCAAAGCATGAGCGTCTGTCACTGGGGAGGCTCAGAGAAACGTGTTCCTGCAACTCTCATGAACAGTTTGTCATTCCCCTTATAGGTCCACCTGGGGCCCCGAACACACCCATCTGCCAGCTCAGATAACCCTCAGGCTGTTTGCAACACATGTTTGATGTGATTGGTTGTGACCGCCGCGCTTTGCTAAGCAGCCCCGCTCTACATCATGCAGTGGCGTCGGCGACACTGCTGCCCCATCAAGATGACCTGGAACATCAAGCGGTCACTCTTTCGCACACATGTAGCAGGCCTTCTCTCACTGGCCTCAATCTTCGCCCTCTTCCTCATCTACTGCCACCAGGATCTTCTGCAGGGCCGGAGCTGGTTGCGAGACAACCCCCTGGTTTACACCATGCGGGGCTTGCGCCCCCACAAGGAACGCATGAAGGGAAACCAAAGCTCATTGCGAAGTCTTTGGAAAGACAGTATTTATGTGCTCCCCAAACCATCTGTTAACTTTAATTTTAGTTCTCACCAGGCTGAGATCACCGCCCGGGGGATAGTCGGTTTGGAGATCTCTGCGAGCACCAACAACACTAACATCAATAGCAACACCAAGAGCTTGCACAGGGAAATGGGAGTGGGAGGTCGTCTGGCAGCCCAGCCTTATCACTGGCTACTCAATGAGCCCTATAGGTGCAATGACACCAGCCCCTTCCTGGTTTTGCTAATTGCTGCAGAACCAAGACAGTTAGAGGCCAGAAATGCCATCAGGCAGACCTGGGGAAACGAGAGCGTGGCCATGGGTTACGGGTTTGTACGCCTCTTCCTGTTGGGCATTGGAAAGAGACCTGACGTGTATCACCAAAGCTCCATTGAGGAGGAGAGCTTGCAGTACCATGACATCATCCAGCAGGACTTCATGGACACCTATTACAATCTTACCATCAAAACGCTCATGGGCATGAGCTGGGTGGCTCAGTTTTGTCCACACGCCCATTACGTCATGAAGACAGACAGCGACATGTTTGTCAATACAGAATATCTTATTCAAAAGCTGCTAAAGCCAAACACGGCTCCTCGGCAAAACTACTTTACAGGCTACCTAATGAGAGGTTACGCTCCCAACCGCAACAAAGACAGTAAATGGTACATGCCACCAGAGCTGTATTCCAGCGAGAGGTACCCTATCTTTTGCTCTGGAACAGGCTATGTGTTCTCGGGGGACATGGCGGCGAAAATCTACAATGCCTCATTGAGCATCCGTCGTCTTCACCTCGAGGATGTGTATGTGGGGATCTGCCTGGCAAAACTACGGATAGACCCAGCGCCACCGCCAAATGAGTTTCTCTTTAACCACTGGAGAGTGTCCTACTCCAGCTGCAAATACAGTCACCTGATCACCTCCCATCAGTTCCAGCCCAACGAACTCGTGAAATACTGGAATCACTTGCAAAGCAACAAGCACAATCCTTGCCTTAACATGGCGAAGGATAAGAGCGGACGATCGCGGCATAGGAAGTTGCACTGGGAGGGTCTTCGGTGATTAGGCAGGACTCAGGGGTGCAGTAGCGTTACCACCGCATGTGCATAATTCAGCAGTCTATGAGATAGGGACAGCACAGTGTTTTTGGTATTGTCTATTAAAACTATTTTTTTAATTTAAAGATGTTACGTATTGTAAACCTGTTGCAATCTTTATAAAGAGAGGTGAGAGACATCAACTTTGTGCAATATAAAGCATGCACAACAGAAACAATATCATGGTGATATCACCATTTTCAGGTGCCAATAAACTGAGACATATTAAAAGGTTGTCGAACCTTGAGCGTTATTATTAAGGGCCAATTTTATCGAGATCCTCACTGTTTCTGTAAAAAATTGGGAATATCATATGATAATGTATCTGTACTGTGACACTTCATTGCTTCTCAAAGATGTCCACCTTATGACATTATGAGAAGATGTTCATTCTTCTATCTACCTAAAACCTGCAAACGGTTTATAGTAATCAAACCAAATTAAAAACAGTATGTGTAATTGAAAAAATATATATGAACGTAATTGCATATGTCAGATATGGTTAAAATAATATTTTTTAAAGGTTTACATTGACTAAATACTGTATACAGGTCAACCCTTAATGAAGGTGCAGGTAAAACTATTTATTAAATGTATTTCTTATGCATATTGTCTTGAGATTTTCTCTTTACCATCTATAAGTGAAATGTGTGATTTTTAGTACTATAAACACTATTTTAAAAGGAAGTAAAACCCACATTCTATACCAGGTTTGCAACAGGACGGGTGTTTGGTTAAAAAAAATCTTAGATCATTTGTCACTTTTGCAGCACCCAAGAATGGTCATAGTCACAATTAATTTAGCATAATAGCAGAAATGAATTTGGCAGAGGGCTGCGGATCTAATAAAATAAACATTATCGATAATAATTCACTTCTAATTGACTTTCACAGACAGTTGCACATGTCATTTGCAAAATTAAAAACTTCTTCTGTGCGAAAATTTGCATAATTCATGCAAATTTCCAAACATTATGGAGAAATATCAACATTTAAATCACCATTATGTACTCATTAAATTAAAATGAGACTTGAAATTCCCACAATCATTCCCCAGATGGAAGCGAAGACTAAAGCTTTAATGATAAAGCAGATAGTGTTGCTCAGGGTCAAAATTTATAATTAGTGGGGGGGGCTTCACGATACATTAGCAGAGAGTAATCCAATTAAAATGACGTGGGCAACATTTGAAGAGTTTATTTATCATTTTCATTACTCATTTGTCAGTCTAATTTTAATTAACTGCATTCGAGTGACTGCGATAACTGTTAGATGCAGAGTTTGCGCAACACATCAAATTAAATGTGACTCCAAAGATATTATACATACAAATTATACAAGAACTTGGGTTTCAAAATACAGTGAATATTGTGGAACAAAAAGGCTGGTAAAAGATAGACAAAATGGGTTATTTATGAGTTAACTTGATTTTACTTTAGTAAATAAACTAACTATTTAAAGTCTTTGTCTCAACTAGTAGATGGTGCTTGCAACACCAAGGTTGTGGGTTTATAAATTAACAGATGTTGCCACAGATCTCCATGTAATTCCAGAATGAATGACTGAGATCATTTCTCAGTGTGGGCCAAACCACCTGTTGTGGGGCCTTTGTTCGCATAACAATCTCACTAGATTATTGCAGTTAATGAAAAAGTTTGTTGTAAATCTATATCGATATTTTCTACTGACACACTAAAGCAATCAGTGAAGCATCTAATGTGCCTAGCTCACAGGGAACTAACAGGGAACGTTCTCAGAACGTTGTCTAATGTTCTATAAAATTTTAAAGTTACCAAGAAATGTTCTTGCAGTTCTATTGGTGCAAATTTTTGTACGTTATAAATCATATATCAAAAATGTACTCTTGAGCTGTTAGTGGAACATTTTAGGAACGTTACAGAATTTAAAAGAATGCTTGAATAACATTTGTAAAACCAAGCAATAATGTTAATACAACATCTAAAAAAACAGATTGTTTTGAAAGTTCCTAGAACATTTAAAATAAAATTGTAATGTTTTTGTTACACAAGGAATGTCGACCTAATACTATTAGTGAGGTTAGCACAGTAATGTATAAATCTACATTTAAAGCATGATCATCAAGATTTTCAGAACCTCACTGAGAGTCATGCTTAGAACCTAAGAAATAAGACCATCTGATACGAAAGAGCTTCTTTCTAGAATAAACTAAAATCGCCAGCGCATTGCAATCTATTAAATTCTCTGTTCTTAAGCATTTATCTGCATCAATTAATAAGAATCAAAGTCGCAGCCAAGGGCAAAAGACTATAACAAACACAACCGGCTTTCATTCTGCGGCTCCGCATGCAATCACAAAGAAAGATTAGTGCACTTCATCCACAACACTGATTTACCAGAGAGAGAGAGAGAAAATGGAGAGGGAAAAATAAGTGTGCGGTTGATGAATGAACAGGAAAGAGGCTCTGACTGATCAGTATTGAAAACCTGTGCTGCTCTAAACGGGTGAAAAGTGAACCCGGGAAAAGGACCCTGATGTCCGGCATGATGGAGTGGGTCGCTGCGAGATGTGTTTCCAGAAATGTAGCGAGTGCCGGAGTGTGATGAATGACCCAACAGTGCTGAAAGTCCTGTAACATAGCAAAGAGAGTGAGGAGGGGACATTGGCACTGTTGAATGAGTAGATGTTTAATTCTGGTAGTTTACTAAGGTAGATTTTGGCTTGATGCCTATTGTAGAGAAGGTTAATTTTTGGAGATCTTTTTAATGATGAAGTGATTTCACCTTAAGGAACATCACAAGGTCCTGGAGTTCAGGAGAGTCCAGACCCAGGTAACAATTTTAGGTTGTAAGAACGTTCTTTTAGCTATTCCATTAAGTAACAAAAATGTTAAATTTATTATTTTAAATGTTCTAGGTATGTTCAAAACCTCCAGTGTTTTAGATGTTGCTTGGCTATAGGAACATTATTCAAACATTTTTTAATTCTGTAACGTTTTTAAAACGTTTCACTAACAGCTTAAGAATAACATTTGTGATATATATATATAATGTTAAAAAAGATCTAACAATACTACAAGAACGTTTTTAAAACTTTGACAGAACATTTAGAGAATGTTAGCCAATGTTCTGAGAACACTTCCTGTTAGCTGGAGAGTTCCTAACAGATTTGAAGTAAGGTGATATCTAAGATCATCTTAAACTGATGTCATTGCCTATTGTGTGAAAACAGGTAAGGAATTTAAAATAATGCTTGTAGGATCTCTTCAAAAGCTTGTCATTATCCTTAATGAATAGCCAGCCTGTTAAATTACATATAGTAGAAGGCTGTTTCAATAAATATGCTTTCTTCCCGTACAAGAATATCCACTAGGTCAAATTTAGTCTTTGCAAGGCCACCAGACCGTGCAAAGTTTAGCATACAAGAACATGCTAAGAATTTAAGGCAAATTCACCTAAGCCCACTTTCCCTAGCAATGCAGCTAAGCAGTGTCGGATTTCATTCATTTTACTTCTCACAAAACAAATCAGATTGTTTTCCATTTGTGGGCTGGACCGGACAGAAACGTACTAAGATTTTCTTGTGGACCTTTGCCAAAGCAGAACTGTGGTGATGTAAGATAGTCCTAGACCAGCACTTAAGATCAGCTCCTTTAAGGACCACAATTTCTCTTCTCAATAATGGCTATGTTTTCCGGGAGATGTTCAAATGGAAAAATCAATGTGTTGATCTGCTTTGAGGTGTAGCTGCTGAGAAGGACCAGCTTTCATAATGTAACTCCTATAAAAGGCTCTTGAAATGGCTGACAAGGAACAGACACGGACATCATTTCTTGCCACATATATCCACGGAGTGGCAACAAAGGCCTATCCTTTAAAACCCTGTTACCCTCGTATCCTGTTAAAACACACCAACAAACAAGCATCACATACAAAATAATGGCCATCTGGCCCATTTATTACTTGTGGCTAAATGATTTACTGCCTTAGAAGATCATTTACACTGTACGAACCATTTATATCCCAATGACACGCTCGCACCGGCTTCATTTTTTTAAGAAATCAAATGTCACATACGATTGATGGCCAACGCTGGTTGTAAATATTTCAGACAGCATTTCTCCCCCACTGTACATCTGATTCCAACACCACAGACTGACAGATTGAACACAACTGATAAACATCAGATCTGCGACCTGTGTTATCAGACAGCAAACACAACACTGATCTTCATCAACAAGAGATTATTTACAATTAGCACAATTAATGGATGTCTGATTTTTTATAATTCCTCATATTTAACAGATCAAAAGCAGTTTTGTTTTATGTGCAGGACTTTATGAGCAGGAGAATTAAAAATAACTTTGATGAAATTTGTTGTGATTCATTTACATTTATGCGTTTGGTAGACGCTTTTATCCAAAGTGCATTTGAGGTATGCGTTTTTAGATATACATTATTGGTTTTAATCATTGGTTATTGTTTTTTTAATTTAGTTGTTTATTTTGTAATGTATGTATTATTTAACTTTACAATATTTGTATATTATGCTTGGAAGTGGCCACACAGTGGATGTTTATTCACTATAAGTGATAAATTATTCATAAATACTGAATGAATATTAAATAAATATTCATGAGGTCTGACAGAGACCATGTAACTGTACTGTGGGTCATACAGCAAAAATAAATAAAAGAATTAAGGCCTAATTAGTTCCATTAAAAGCATAACCTAAATCTAACATCTATTCCTTAATATCAGCAGGGTCTTAATTTAATAAAGTGGTTAGCCACAATGTTCTAAAAGAACTCACATTTTAAGCATGTTGGCACAGTCGTTCAAACACTGCAAGTTCACATGAATTTTTCATTGTGTTTTTGATTGATTTTGCGGTCCACAGAGTCCACGCCAAAGCGACAAACCCCGACCGTTTCAGTTTGTAGTAAATCCATAATTTATGACTTTCAGTATTCACGTAAACTTAAGAGCGTCATAGTTCAAACTATTTAAGAATGCCAGGAACAATCACAAAAATTAGGACTCCTCACAATGTGTACGTATCTAGAGCAGATGGAAGATCTTCTTTGAAGATCTCCAGAAAAATCGTCTGCCAGTCTTGGCTGTTATATACAGTATCTCGTTGGAAAATTGTATTATTCTCAAAAAGCATTCCGAGTGAATGCTGAAAGATCTCAAAAGCTTACATTTCACTTCCCAAGACACGCTGTCTAATGTCTGCCGTAATACCACTCGTGGAAACAGCAGACCCCTCAACAAATTCAAGCTGTCAGTTCGAGCAAGACTCCAGGGTTGACTGGATCCCCAGCATGTGTAATATAACCAGCCAGTGTGTCAATCTGGGGTGTCTTGGAGAACTTGTTGGAGGAAACATGGAGCTCCCTGGAGGTCTTTAAAAGGCCTCTAATGTCCACAGCTTTCATTATGCCATCCAGAGGGATTTCCCTTAAGCTTGTTGGGAGTTAGGAGAAATGACTGTATCGAGAACGGGGACAAACTAGTTCAGTCATGCATTAAACATTGTCAAATTTTAATTGAATTAATGAAGGGGAGTTGGATGTGGTCTGATATAGTGCAATTCTTACACAAAAGAGACGTGTGTCACAAGATGTGATATTTAATGTCTGTCACATTACATTGATATCAGCAAATATTGACTTTTATTTCATTTCACATTGATTTAAGACTGACAAATTAACCAAGTCCTTTGTAGTGTTCCTGTAGCTCAACTGGTAGAGCATTGCGTTAGCAGTGCAAAGGTTGTGGGTTTGATCCCAAGGAACACAAGTACTGATAAAAATGTATACCTTGAATTCACTATAAGTTGCTTTAGCTAAAAGCGTCTGCCAAATAAAAAAAATAAATGCATAGCGTTTTTTGTATTCCTGAAAATACAATCTGTATTCAGATTTTCCAACATAGCAAAACGTGCAAACAAGTCAAATATATATCAATATTTCTAAACTATGAAACCTTTCTCATCAAATTTATCCAAGACTAAATTATCTGAGCTAGGCTGTCCGTATCTCTACACTTTTACTGTAATAATACTTTTTTTATTTTCTCACAAAGAATTGTACTGTAGGAGAAACATCTGAGACACCTGAAAGAAACATCACAGAGAACTCTACTGTAAAGCTATAAAAGAGAAACCTCTGAGTAATAACATATTCCTCTGGGTCTCCATGTGGAGTTCCATGTGTTTGTGTGAAAACACAATCCGCCCTCTTTCGTGAGTGACTTTTGGTTTCATTTTTCCTCGGAATTGCCCTTCTTGAGGTGGAAAAGCGCTTCATGATTAATTTCTTCAATCTGCTTCAGGTACAGTTCCACACACGATTAAACAGCCAATCACAACGCAAGCTGTATTCAGACCCCTTCCTGTTTCCACATCTCGTGAAACTTATTGCTATGCACAGCAACCTTTATTTTGCAAGGTCAGGCTCCAGAGGTGCTGAAAGAATGCAAAGCTCACCATCTTTTCTCTTTTCTTCCTCTTTCTCTTCTGTATCCCTCCATCCTCTCCTCCGCTCTTCCAGATAATGAAGTCAACTGTTTGAAAAGCAAAAGGCATCGTTCTTGGTTTTATGATAATTGGCCCATCTGTCATTCCATAAATAAAGCGGATCTGCTCAATGTGTTTGGAGCGAGCGCTGGTGGGAAGCTTGGGTGGGTGCATCCAGGAATGACAGGAAAAACAAATTACTTTCTCTACTCTGCAGGCAGAGTTTCAACGTAACACATCATAAGTGGCTGTTTCGGAAACACCTCTTGTGCTGAAATATTCCCATATTAGGGGATGATCACAACGGCAAAGGTTCACAATACACATAAAGGGAGCCTTTCGTGAGCTATTCTTGGCTCTGTTTCTTGAAGCATGTTCACGGGTGGGTGACAGCTTCAAATCTGCAAGCCAGAGGGAGGATGGTTGGATGCAGGTAGCCTTGGTGTTCAGATCCACAGAAGGCTCCAGAGTAACTGGGCTGTTGCATTGCCATGGTAACCGGCCATTGATCCGCAGAGTTGTGGTGGAGGGGAGTGGCAGCAGCACAAAAAGTGACAGAACATATCACGGTTCTCAAGGGGGGAGGAGGAGAGAGAGAAAGAGAGAGAGACTGTCATACGAAATGGAGACAGACACCTGTGGTGGAATGAGATGAAATGACTTTATAGGCATTCTTAAATAGACGCTGAAAGAAACGTTTCACAGAGAATGTAAATTGAAGCTCTTTTGATGTCTCTTTAAAAGACTTCCTTTATTCAAAATGAAGACATGGAGATACATTAATAAATTAAATGCATTTTTTTCTGTTCCCTTAAAAAAGGTCCATAAACTTTATGGCAAAGAAATTTGGCAGGTATGGTTGCCAGAAAAATCTATTTAAGAAAATTGGCCAAATGGGAGAATTTTTTTTAAACCTGTATTTCTATATCTTATATAATGTTTATATACAAGCTATACGTTTACATGATGATCAAAAATGGGCTTTCAATGAATAGTCACACAAAAACAAACATGCACAGTGTCACCAACACAAATACACAACTAATAATAATGCAATAAATAAATATAACTAAGCAACATTTTATGTCACAACTCCATCTTGCACAATTAACAACGACACAAAAAATAAACAGTATCAAATAAAATGTGACTTACAGAAACAACCAGAAACTTCCTTTTACTGTTTAACATTTCATTTTTTTCACTGACATTTTAAAGAGTCGAGTCTGTATCACATTTGGCAGTTATCTGCATCCTGCGCAACCCAGCTCTCAGAACCGGCCTGCAAGATGAGATTTATGGATTATTGAACTACACAATAATCCATATTCACTATATACGGGATTTTCTAACACAGCTGTTACCGAAACACACACAGTGCTTTCAAACAACGAGAGCAATCATTTCAAATACGCTACAATATTCAGTCTGGGAGCAGCGGCGGAAATGTTAAACGTTCAAAAAGCGCCGGCAGTCACGACGCGAGGTGGCGGGGGGGGAAACTGGCTTGTCATTTACCTGTGATGTGTTTTACTGTGAAAAAAGATTACTGAAGCACCGATAAGGAGATGCTGCAAGGTCAGCGTAATTCCTGCCCGAGATAAAGTAGTCAAGCTGTTGGCGGGCAGAAGGTACCTCTGAAGCCAACTGATAAAAGCTCCAAGGGTGAGGAGCTCTCAGGTGGAAAGGTACGATAACTGAGATAGTTCCAGAGATTCAGGACCACCTATTTGGAGGGTAAATGAAGGTGTGACAAATCAAGTGGCAGATTGATAGAAACCGAGAGTAGTTTCAAAGCAGAACTAGTTAGGATTTACAACATATATATGGAGATAGTATATTACAGGAATACATGGGAAACGTAAACTTGCTTGAACCTCATCTCGCTTTGATTATAGTAATGCCTTAAATTGTCTCTTAATCAATGTACAATCACTTCAAAATCCTGCTGGTAGTTTTAATTACACTTCTAGCCTCTCATTTACATTACCAGCATTAAATTACTGCTTAAGTCAAGATTTAGGGCTGTGCTGTTTGAATGTTGATTAAAGATTAACCAATAGCCTGCAAGGCCTTGATGATGAGGTCAGATGAAAAAAGTTTTAGAGGTGGAGTTATACATTATATATCCTGTTTATATGTTGACTATGAATATCACAAAGCAAATCTGTTTGAATTAAAAAATATTGTGCATTAAATGTTAAATGCACTGACATGCACTTAGTTTAATTGATTTATTTTGGCTTTAAGACGGAAGTGGTTGGTCTATAAACTGTCAAGTGTTTTGTACATTAAACACTGCAGGCTGTTTTGGAATCACGGCCGTTTTTCCAAGTGGAACTCTTGATTCACAGCAAAACAAGCCTTTTCCTTTCGTGAATCCATGACATATTGCTTTTTCCTCCCAATCAAACTATGATTCTCACTTTCTCACACCTGGTACTGTCCAATTATAGAAGGGCCACACTTGAATGGAGGTATCTATTTCCCCAGGCGCCTCTTTGGGGCATATTTCATTTGCCATCTTGAATGGACACCAGTGGATTACTGAGATCAAGAAGCTGTGAAATCCCTTTTGAGACCTTGAACAACCAGGATCACTAGCGTGTGCCTTTTCAACAAATGTCACCAAGGGCAAACCATCCCTCCTGAATGGAAAGCGGAAACCCCCTCAAAAGGACACCACTTAAATACTTAGACAGAGCCCTCGCATTGCTATAGGCTTTAGTCAGAAGCGCTCTCAGATCTCTGAGTGGATATTGAATTCCAAATGTCTCGTAATATTGTTTACAAAGCTTACAAAATGAAGATCTGAAGTGTTTATCAAAACTGACCACCTTTGTGCAAATTTGGACGTTCCAATTAAATCAGTGAAATTCTGTCATTATTAATATTCGTCTTCATTTTACACTAAACTTAAACAACTTTTTCATGAAAGGAGTTTTTATGAAGTCAAAGTTGCCATGCAACTTGAAGTACAAAATGATCAACCGTCATCAACATAATTTTAAATTTGTACTGGTTTATCTTTTTAAGATTATATGCTGGGATTTGAACTCCGGTCTCCTTAACGTGTTAAATGCTGTAATAAATGTTGTTGTTGTAAAAATACTTTAGATGTTGAGCTTTTTCTCAGCGTAACAGGCCGGTTGGGCCCACCTGAGCGCAGGTTGCGACGACGGCCTTCGAGGCGAGCCCTTACGTGACAAAGTGCAGTAACCTTCTCTAACAAAATGCCACGGCGCATTGGCGAAACAAGCTTCTTGGACTTTGTGTGGAAGGAGACGTTAGTTGGT
Source organism: Ambastaia sidthimunki (assembly GCA_036877625.1). Lineage (NCBI taxonomy): Eukaryota > Metazoa > Chordata > Actinopteri > Cypriniformes > Botiidae > Ambastaia > Ambastaia sidthimunki. The sequence continues at coordinate 738 of JAZGTK010011836.1, read as the reverse complement.
TTTGACAGGAGGGTGGAATCACGGCCCAGTGAGGCGAGAGATTATTGGAACAGCACCCACTTCTGTGAACTCAATTGAAACATCATTCCATCATTTTAAGGGCGAAAGGCAGATCGTGGACGACACGAATGACGATAAATTAAACGACGAGCTCCTCTCCTTCGGCGGGGCTGGTTTTAATAAGGCAGTGAGTGTAATCAGGGCTTTCACTACTGCCTGCTTCCATATATGCAGGATGATTGTCCGCCAGGGACGGTGATTTATGAGGGCAGTCGCGGCGGTGGCTTCTTGCTTGATTACACGGCTGCCCGCAAACGCATGCGGCAAACAGACATTAAATCAGACGCGCGTCTTCCGATGACGCCGCGCAGAGGAGCGCGTGGGCGACGGGCGCGTGGGGGCGGGGAATTGTGTTTTTGTGAATGGCGGACGTTTCTTTTATTAGACGTAAATGCTAGAGGATTTTTACATCATTATGACACGTTGGTTGAAAAGAGCAACGAAATGAAAGATCAAGCACCCACAATTGGGTAAATTTACAGTGTGTTCTTACGGTATGGGAAAAATATAAATAATTACGTCTGAATCTGTTTTTCAATTGTGTTTATGTATCCCCACAGCTCCATTAACAAGGGACAAATACATATTCGTTTCAGTTCTTTAAACTTTAAAGTAACAACGTGTTATATCACATAATGTGTAGGCTACATTATTACCGATAATTGTTAAGAAAAACAA
>JAZGTK010011835.1:0-15313 GCA_036877625.1 Ambastaia sidthimunki | reverse complement strand
CACACACACCAGATAAAAGTCTATAGATCTTTAGATAGAGAGGCTGTAGCTACTCACCATAGTAAGTGTCATGCGGTCGATCTCGTGTTTGTCTTTGGTCTTGTGCTGTCTGAATGGACTGTGTCTATGAGAACAGAAGACAGAGTTCATGTTAAAAACAGACTGAGGACGTGTGGGGAGTCTGCGGTGGCAGGTGGGGGGGTGAGGATGTTCAGCACAGAACACTGTCCTACTGCTCGATGTCTTTGACACACACAAACCCTTCAATGGAAAGAAACACCCCAAACTCCCCCAATACATCACCCCCCCACTCTCTACCTAGCAACCGTTTCTGTGGTCTCTGCCCCCACTCTCTCACTCTCTTTCTTCTGCTGTGTGATGTCTGCGGGCTGACCTCCTGCGTCCAAACCTCTGACATTTCTAGACTCCACATCAAACAGGTGAGAGAGAGAAAGACAGACTCGCAGAGAGAGAGAGAGAGAGAGAGAGAGAGTAAGAGAGAGAGAGAGAGTCAGAGAGAGAGAGAGAGAGAGATAATGAATTGATGAGTGTTGCAGCGGAGCCGGGTCTCACCCTCGCAGGAGTTTAAACAGCATGCAGCCCAGAGAGAACCAGTCTGCACTGCTGTCATATGCGGTTCCTTTCTGCAGAACCTCAGGTGCCATGTAGCCATGAGTACCACTGCAAACACAACACATTCAACTCAAATACACACTCACAGATGCAGTGAACACACCACAAACACACAACAGTGCTTCACACACAGCAGCAAAATAAAGTCACCCTTGTTAATAAAACTAAAGAAAGATGACTTCTGAGTTCTGAGACCCACTGGAGAGGAACTTACACACTGGCATGAGGTTTCTTCTTGGAGAAATCACAGGCTAGACCCAGATCAGAGATACGAACATGTCCGTGTTCGTCTAAGAGGATATTCGCAGGCTGGTAAGAAGAAAATGAGATGAGAGAAAATGATCAAAAACTGCTTAACATTAACAGTTACAGACTACAGCTTGAAACTAAAAGCTTTTAAATGGAGTGACTGAAATATTATGATGGTCAGTTCTCAGAGGTTAAAGTCAGGTTGGGTTTTTGTACTGTAAGAAGTGTGAGCAGTTTCACATTTCAAGAGTTTGCTTGAGAAGATCCTGCACATCATCACACATATCTCACTTAAAACAGCATCATTCATACTGACTACATAACAAACAGAGACAGGGTTCAACAAATGACAACACCAGCGGTCGTCAAAACGCTCGGCACTGCAGGTTAACCTCCACTCGCTCACACTGACGCACTTTCTCTTTAAAGACAATAAACAGCACTGCCAAGAAAGACAGCTCAGCCAAACTTAATAAAAACCAACCTCAGACGACAACACAGAACAGATAGAAGCTTACGTTACAAAATACACAAACCCGAGCGGAACACTTAACTTTCCCTTTTCAGCAGCACTGCAGTGACAGAAGAAACGATGCGTTTGAACAGACGAACAGCAGTTACCTTCAGGTCTCTGTAGACGACAAATCGATTGTGCATGTGTTCAAGGCCCAGAATGATTTCAGCTGCATAGAATCGCATGTCCTTCTCACTGAAGACACCGTGCTGAGACAGGTGATAGTGCAGGTCTCCACCTACACCACATCAACACTGAGTTACTACAGCTTGATCTTTGCAGTTTGTTTTGCTTGTGTAACCTGCACAAAATATATACTGCAAACACAGTAATGCTGCATTTGTTAACACTAGTAAATGGAACACTCACACATATACTTGTGTGTGTGTGTGTGTGTGTGTCTACAGATAGAACCTGGAGCTCCTCACGGCTTTTGAACATCTTTCAGTTCTGAGAATTCTGGGAAAATGTTCATAATGACTCTGAGTTATAGTTGGATTGGTTAGAGCATAAATGCTTTAATCGAGGTAATTCTAGTGTTTCTGAAGAACTGTGTGGGTGATGTGATGTTTTCACAAATTCAGAAGATGTTCGGAGAAGTGCAGTGCAGATACAGGAAATGTGTTTGAAGAGGAAGCTCCGCCCCCTGACATCACACCGACATTAAGTTAGAGAGGAAGGTTTATAATGGAAGACTGATCTCAGTGTGAATACATGTTCATGTTTTCCATTTAAAACAGATCATATTGTGTGTGTACAATTAATGTCAACATTTCAGCATCAAATTCTGTGTGACATTTAGTGATAAACTGTTTGAGTATAATCAACTTTGATGAGGTTTATTTGCATTGGTTTTGGTGTGAACAGAAGTGAAACAGCCTCACCGTTCATCAGGTCCAGGATGAAACACAGTTTATCTGGGGTGTGGAAGGCATAAGTCATACACACTATGAAAGGACAGTCCTGCAGAAAGAGAGACATTCAGTAATGTTACTGTGCAGATTGTGAGCATTAAAGCAGGTGTACGCATCACTCACCCCTGTGCTGACCAATGACAGCATGATTCTCTCGTTAAGCGCCAACGTTTCACCCTGTTTCATCTTGATCCGCTTCTTATCCAAACACTTCATTGCATACCTAACACACACACACACACACACAGTGAGCAGATCTTTTCAACCAGGTCCAACATTTGAGTTTCTGGTTCTTTAAAACAGAACCTACATTTTGCCTGTGTCTGCCTTCCTGCATCCGTACACCTCCCCAAACCCTCCCCTGCCGATGATTCGATGAACACTGAAATCATTCATTGTCAACTGCAGGTAAAAGAAGCCACATAACACAAACATCAGAAAATCATCAGCACATTTCTATTAGAACCCAAACTAAAAAGATGATGAGCAAACAAAGAGTGAATCAACAAATGATCAGGTCAGATCTCACCTCAAATTCACCAGAAAAATAAAGAAATATTACAGTTAAATATTAGCTTCTGCAAATAATGTAAATGCAAAACATCCTAACAGTCCTAAACACATTTTCTTTTTTGTTTACTAATTTGAGGTAAAAAATATCATTTCTTCAGCTTTTTGACAGTCACTCAAGTGTCTTACAGAAAAGACTCACATGGATGTTGAGCTCCACATTCTTCCACTGACAGAAACGAGTGAACTTGTCACTACAGAGTGAGAGAGAATTTCAGACATTAAAATCACTGTCAAATTACAGATGAACTGAGAAAATAAACGGAAGGAAAACTGGGACAGAATACAGAACTGGAGCTGAAAAGCACATTGTAACAGGAGTCTGGGAGCCTTTTTCTCACCTTTCTATAAATTTCTGAAAGATTAACCCTCGAAGACTGTCACAGATTTCAACTATGTACGGCTGGAAGGAAAACAAACACATCAAGTCTTAATTCACTTCCTTAGATAAAAGCTGCACCTGGACAAACAGGTTAGATTGTATTCGGGGTTGCGAGACTCACCTGAAACAGATTAGGAGGAACTTGTTTCTTTGCTAGGTGAGTCTGAACATGGTCGACCGCCTTCTTTGAGAAGGGCTGCGAGAAAGGAAGGTGGATTAAATGGTGCACACTGATAAGGGAGCTCAAACTGCACAGAGACAAGAATGACTTCCCCTTAATAAATGTTAAGGAACTATATTAGGAACTATATAAGGAAATATATTTCTGCCTCTAGTGTCTTAAAGGCTGTTGTGTGTTGGTCCAGCCAGCAGGTTTACAGAATCACGTTCAGTAAATGCACTTTCTTCAGCAAATTAACTCTGTCTTACATGTGAACACGACAGAAGCTCCTTCATGATGTAAACGTCATAAATCTGTCGACTGTGAGTCAGTCTCTCCTCTTCAGAGTCCAGCTTCTCATACTCCTTAATCTGAAAGGGACAAAACCAGATTATCTGTCTCTTTAACCAAACACACGCGCTTCCTTCACACGGTCAGTTCATGTTCAACATTCAGAGAATACACCTAACCCTAACACAAAATGCTCAGTATATTTAACAAACAACTGTCCCTGATACAGCTGAATACAGCAAGACAGAGCTTGTAAAACAAAATCTATTTTACCTCCTCATAAAACTTCAGCTGGGGAACAGCCTCGTCGATTTCATTCGTGCAGAAATCTTTAAACAAGAGAAAACCTGGATGACATGAGGAGGAAAGAAGAATGATTAGATAAAGTATTTATACTGAATATAAAAGGATATGTCAGCTGAAAAACTAATAAAACAGCAACTATATTGACATCTAAAGTTCACGACGACACCCAATGCAAGATAAACAGCATAAAGTGACAGCTGAAAAAGCATGAATAAATAAGAGTGTTTGCTTTCAGCAGGAGGATGTAGCTCAATCAATGTTCATCATACACTGAAGAACACATTAGAAATGATGGATTATTACATCATGAAGGATGTATTTCACCTACCTGCCTGAACAAACAACTTCATTTCTTCTGTATTTTCAAATAACAGTCTGAGAATAACACTACTACTGTACAGTATAGATACTGTAGTACAGTACTGAAAATCTGATAACAATCACCTCTGAGAATGTAAATAACTCAGAAACAGCCAGACACATCACATTAATGAGTACAACAGTAAATGTGACTCAGTTTCATGAAAACATTCATGCGAAATAGTTCTTACTGGTTCTAAAAATAGTCTGATTTCAATGCAAAACGTTTATTTCAACTGAGAGTAAAACATGTCATGACTTCCTGATCTCAGAACAGCTAGCAGTGCACACACTCAACAGATGAGACATGATAGAACTAACAGCAGTCTAACCTGTGGATTAGTTATTGTTAAGAGGATTACTCATAACCACAGAACAGACAGTCTTCAGAAAATCATGCCAGCTTCACCTTCTGCTGGACCAGTTCCCATCAGTTTCCTGTCTGCACTGCTGTGACTCCTCCCACAACTTCATCTTCAGGGATGTTTCTGAGCATCCAGCAGTCAGTGTTACAAAGTGGAAAGATCAGCACAGACAGCACAGCAAAGATGAGGCAGTTCCCATAGCAACAGTAACAGGTCCGCTCTGATGAAAAACGAGTGGAGGGCCAAACCGTAGCTAATGACCTCTGCCTATCAGAGAATCTGATTGGTCGTTCACACAGACAGACGCAAAGCAAAAGTGAGAGCGTGCAACAGACTCTGAGGGTGTGAGGAAGACAGTGATAAAATCACAGCAGATTATAGCTGCACGTACAGCAAAGAAGGAAACACTGTTCCAGTGATACAGCACGACAGACACAACACTTCTGACACCGGCAGGATTAAAGTGGACCGATTACAGCTGTTAAAACAGGAGGATAATGCAGAAAATAAATAAAACATCACATAGATTCTCACATAATATGATGTTACTGCTGGTCAGCAGCATTTCCAACTTCATTCCAGTTTATAAACCCAACCAAAGCAAAACACTCCTACCACTGCAGTTTCATTAATGCTGTATGAACACCAATAACACAGCCATTATTCCTCCAGTATCTTCCTCCTCTATTGTGTTATCACCCAAACACTCTTCCTCTCTTTCCTGCTGTTTAACTAACCAGCACAACCAGCTGCTGGTGAGACTGAAGATGACGAGTACTCCAGCTGATGTCATAAGTTCATGGATTACTCCTAATCTCACTTTGAACTCACACAGCGATCCGTCCCTGTGATTCTTACACAGCTCCAGCACAAGTGCAGTTAGCGTGTGCTTGCTCTCCAAACACAGGATCTGTCTGGATCATCACTGAATCACAAAGCCATCAGTATCATAATCCAGTAGAATCCAAAGAGTCTCTCTGAACACATCTGCAGAGTAATTTATTACAACCTTCACTGTTTTAACTGGCAGACTGTATCAGAGGAAATGTCAATACAAGTTAATATGAAGACAAATAGACCCCATTATGGTTCTTAATATGTGTCATATTATGCAACGTGCCTCCAAACTAACAAATCAAACAGCAAAATATTTAAGGATAAAGTTGTAGGTAACGTAGCTTTTCTAAATAACTGCCAGTAGTTAACCACTTTAACGCTGGTTAACAATAACCTTGTACTGAGTAAATAAAACAGCTGTGGTTTTAATAAGAAGTACATCAGTGTCTACTACTGAGAGTCAAACTCCTCGGTTTCCTGGAGGCTGAGAGAGGCTTCATATGTCAGGTTAATGTGTCCTTATTTTACAACACCTTCAAACAAGGTGAGTGCCTGTTTACAAGACGGGTGAAGACTGAAGACGGAAAAACCGTCAACCTGTTAAACACACACACTGCAGACTCAGCAAACACTCGTCCGCTTATTTTAGGTCTAAATTATCAGCACTCAATTTACACACACTTACCCTGTCACACACACACAAACTTCCTTTTGCACAGTTTCAATAACGCTGTGAAAGGTGAAAACTGTACTGTTCACTCTCAGAGTTTTGAAGGGAGACTGTCCCGATACAGAAAAGAGGAGAATCACAGTATTTGCAGCCAGAGCGTCTGTTCGGGTTCGAGTCCTGTCACAGATGCTTCTAGTCTTAATAGTCAGGACTCTATAAGATGAATCAGTGTAGGAGGCATCGCACATGTCCAGTTTTATCTCCACATCAGTGCTGGACTGATCTAAACTCCACTCATGGAAAGGTCAAAGGTCAGCTAGCACATAAAAACCAACAAAACAAAAACAAGATGTAAAATATAGAGTGAAGGATCACACACTAACTGTGACACTGAACTACAGTCCATTTAAACTAATGCAGGTTTACTGCGCGTGACTCATCAGTCCATTATTTTTATCTTTTATCAAAAGCAAACTTGCTACATCTTGGAAACAACCTCAGTTTTTACATGATATCAAGTTCAAGTTCAAAGACATGTTGCCGTAGCTGAAACTGATCTTTACACAGACATAAATCATTTGCATCTTTATCACATGGTTTTCTTCACTGCTAAACAGTGTGTTATATACTGACTGCTAGATCAGGTACCTATTGCTAATGTGACTCATTACTTGTCATGTAACAAAACTTTACAACACAAAGGCCCACATGTTGCAAATTAGCTGCTGCCTATTTAAATAACACGGCGGCAAACTCAGGTCTCATTTCTTCAGCCGTGATTTCAGAAACTGCTGCTCAGTGGGAGCAGAAGATCTTTCCTCTGGAAGCTGTGGCTTGTTTGTCAAACTGTCATCTCCAGTCAACATATCTTCAGGCATTTTGGCGGGATGCCATGTGTAAACAGAAGGTCACAAGCCTTACTTGAACAGCAGTACAAAACATGCAAACATTCAAAACATGCGTGACGGCTTTGGTGAAATAGTTATTCAAACTTACACTAAACTTAACCGGATTCAACCTACAGGATCCATTTAACTCTTTAAAGGTTGTGGTAAGAAAATAACCAAAAAGCCATGTCACGCGACTTGAATAAACACAGCAATTACAGAGCAGAAATACATGCAGATACAGTCTGAGTCTGCCTGGGAAAATAACTGCACAATAAACCACACGGCACTAAAAACCCACATGAGCTTCAGGCCAAAACTGGACAGAAGATGAGAGACAGCAGCGGCTAACAAAAGAGAAAACAGAGGACAACATGACATGATGACTGGCCAAGAGCAAACGACTGCAGTACAGCATGTAACAGACCCGTTCTAAATGGTACCAGCGATCCGGTCCAAATCAACCTCTCAATCAACGGTTTCAAATGTGTTTTTATAACAGAACATGGCTGTCACTTCTGACTCTCGTGCTCATCCCTTAAGGACACAAACACAGAGCAGATGTCTGTAACTGTCCACCGTCTCCCTCAAGAATCTTCAGTTTGGTTTTGATTGTGAAAAGACTGTTGACTCCAAAACCTTGCCTGCTGTCAACACCTACATAGGCAGCAACTTCACAAACTGGTGCAAATTACTGTGGGCCAGTGACAAAAAATATTTCATAAAATACTATTGAACAATAATATCTGTGAATTACATTCGTTTGGGGTATTTTAAAAAAACTCCCCACACCCCAGCCAGCAGTCCAGAGAGCGACAGGAAGAGACCTGCAGACCTTCAGTACTGAAAGTGTGTTTGTCCCCAGAGGTTAAGAACCACCTTTGGTCTACATGAAAGCAGAGAGAGAGAGACAGAGAAACAGAGAGAAAGAGAGAGGGAGAGAAATAATGACATCAACTGGCCAATTAATTCTTCAAATCCCAGAGCAATTAACAGTGACTGATGCATCGAAAACTGTCAATGAATGCAATGATACATACAAACACACACATACACACATGCATATACAAACTCTCTCACACACACACCAATATATTGCACTCTTAGGCATATATCACATGACCTATAGGAACAGGGCTATACACATATTTAAGGGAGCCTATCTAAACACAGAGAGTAAAACAAGCTGTTACTGATCATCGATCAATCAGAGCTGCTCGCTGCAGGTCAGAGAGAATGAGTGTCATTATACAACATATCTGTGTGCAGCACATTACAGCTTTTATCATCTACTGGAAAATCATCTATTCCCTCCTTTAATTTTATTGTCCCGCTCGGCAAGCAAACATAGCATATCTTCAGAGTTCCCATAGCAACTGCAGTTGCTATGCAACACAAAACTCTCAAACATCCATTCCAGAAATCTGACAGATGGAATGACAGAGAGACAAAGAGAGACAAAGAGAGAGAGAGAGAGAGAGAGAGAGAGAGAGAGAGAGAGAGAGAAAGACAGAGAAAGAGAGAGAAAGAGAGAGAAAGAGAGAGAAAGAGAGAGAAAGAGAGAGAAAAAGAGAGAGAAAGAGAGAGAAAGAGAGAAAAAGAGAGAGAGAGAGAGAGAGAGAGAGAGAGAGACGTGAATGGAGGAGGTAGGGTGGACAGATAAAGCACAAATGAAGAAGTCAGGAGGAGATAGATTGAGGAAAAACACCACAGATCAGATGAGAGCAGAACATTAGTGAGAACCACCAGACAGCACAGAACCACCACCAGACAGCACAGAACCACCACCAGACAGCACAGAACCACCACCAGACAGCACAGAACCACCACCAGACAGGCCGACTCAGAGATCACTGAGATACAGAGATGCACTCACAGACAGTGTGTGCTATGACAGCTCTGAACTGACACTGTGAAAGCAATGCAGATGATAAAGAGTGGGCGGAGTCTCTGTGAGAAGTGATGAAGATGAGAAATGAAGAGGCTGCTCATCTGATTGTGTATAACAAACAAGTACACTGACTCACAGCACAGCAATCACAGCAATGGTGCCATTTTACCAGTTCTACTAAAACTACTACTCAATAATCATCACCGTGATTTTAGCCCCCCCAAAAATTGTACATTTTGTCATAATTTACATTTGATGAATGTGCGGAATTCTCATTTCATTATGAGGACTGAGGCTGTTTAAATAAAGAAATAAAAAAGCAGCGTATAACATCTGCATATCTTCAGAATTCACATCATATTCACTCAACATGGCCTCAGAAAACCTTGAGCACACAAATCACACAGGCCTCTGGTCCTTCCAGCAGCTTGGCAGCTCTGTGATTTCTCTTTATGGAAAAAGCAGCTACGGTGATCCTCAAAATGTCGTGTTCCGTGTTCCAGAAAGTCAGTCAGTCAGAGGTTTGTAATGACATGAGGCTCAGAATCAGTTTCTTTAATGCAGGAAGATTCATGAGCACAGAAACAGAACCACAGACGTTTATTTCTGTAGTTCAAGACCTCACTCAAAAAATTGTGCCACAATGAAGCACACTAACACGTGCAAGAGCAGTGAAGAAAAACAGAGAAAAAGAGACAAACAACACAGCAGTGCAGCATTTCATCACAGTACCAACATCACAAATGAAAACTGAACCAAACTGACCCAGTTCAGCAGAGAACTGTGTGTGACTGTACTGATACAGCGTCATGTTAAACACAAGGTCCATCTCTGAACGGTGTCACTGCTGTTACACAACATTCACTCGTGACTTCCTGGACAGGGCAAAACACCGACATGTCAAAGCAGCAATGCTATCAATCTGCAGAACGTCTGAGATCAGCTTTCTCATGTGCACGTTTCAGGAGGAGTCTGAGAACCGTAGACGAAACAGAAGAGTTTCAACATGATCTGTGAGCGCAGAGAGAAGAAGGGTGCAGCGAGAGGTGAAATCTTACGCTTGTCTGACACGATCACAGACTGAAGATTTATCTGTAATTCTGCTGGACAGCTGCAGCGTTGAGGTGTTATTACTGATCACATGGCTTAACACATTAAAAGGCAATATTAACAGCCACACTCACAACTAAGTTGATTGTATCGAATGTTACTTGAGCATAATACAACAAAATCAAGGACAGACTTTATAACAGAGGTCTCCATCAAAGTTCACAGAGAATATAAAACTCTGATCATAATGCTATTCAGATATAAAAACAGACTGCAAAGATACACTTCAGTATTTCATAGTCGAAGGCTTCTTCATTCCTGGGGTGTCAAATCCTGCAAAATATAGTTTAGCTGCTGATGTTCCATCTTGAAGTTTAACTCTTACCTCATATCGGTTAAATAATCCTGAAGACCCTGATTAACAGGTTCAGATGTTTAATTAGGGCTGGAGCTAAACTCTGAGTTGAGCCTCCAGGAACAGAAGAGCTCTGATCCAGTTTCTTGACAGGACAGAAAGGATCTACTGACTAAACGGGTCTGTTGCTCAATATTACTTGAGTAAATATTTATCTATGCTTTTCATAACATAATCTACCGGAACATGTAGATAATGTGAAGTACTGTTGCCCACACTGTAGTCAGAATGCAAACACTTGTTCAATCCAAACACCTTCATGTCTGACTGATACGAGGGTCGTGTGATTGGATCAGGCTGAACCGGGCCTTTCATCCACACATCACTCACGACACCTGCTAAACAAGACTCGTTTCTATTAATTTCTCACGCACTTGCTCACTGTTAGGTCTCATTTAATAGGTGTATCACAGCGAGCGTGGGGTCTTAACAGCAGGAAGTGAGATGATAAAAACACTGAGCTCTTAGCAGGAAACCTACATGACTGAGTAAAACAAGACAGCAAACAATGTGTTCTGAATCTTCCTGCTGTATCAAACGAAAATGAACAGTTTCAAAAATGCTCTGACATACATAATGCACATCATTATTTAACACAAAGCTAATCAATTCATCAAAAAAACATGAAATACCACAACACAGAGTTAAAAGAGAGACAGAAGGAAGCAACTGGTTACGCAACCTGAGTCATTAACAGCTTCCTCTGGTCAGATGCAAAACAACACATTTGTCATTCAAATTCAAAACTGTGAACTAACGGCACCACAGAGAACTCTGGTCTCCTGCTTCACATCTCTGTTTAGACAGAACCCGACATATCTGCAGCCTACTTTAGATATTTTAGTTAGTGAAAATCCTGCTTTCACCTGTTTAATGTTTTACTTCATCTGTGTGTGGTGTGAACTAATGCATTTACTGTGGATTCAGAACAAACTTGTTTCACTGTTGAAGTCACGAACAGGATTAGAAACGTTTTATTCACACACAACGGTTTGAGATGTGGAGTCACTGTGGGTTTCACGTTCACTTTTGTAATGCTTAAACCGATACACTCACATGAACATAGAGCCAACAGATGTATGATTAACAATATAAAAATACATTTTCAATTGACAGTTTGGACACACCTACTCACTCTTTTTAGTGTGTGCCAGTTTTTTTATGCACCAGAGACTTGTTTTAGTCTTTTATATTTTTAACACTGTAGTTATATTTTATTGTAAAAGTGTCTGCACATGGCCTAGACTACAGCTCTCTGAACTGACTTCCTCTCAACCTCAACCTAAAGAGATGCATTCTGGGATGCGTTTTAAACAGTACTGAAGTAGTTCCCATGCGTGACGTGTTGCATGTTATTCTGCATACAAATCAGCTACTAATATCAAACTCGGTGTGTCCACAGTTTTGATTGGTAGTGGATTTAAAAACCCCACAGACTGGAGCATATGTAACTCACGTCTGTTCACATCTGTGTTAGAGATGGTCTGCAGATCATTAATCATTAACCAAGGCCTGTCCTTTAATACTGAAACCTGCCTCATGCAGTCTCAGTGTGAGCACACTGATACAGAGCTGATGTGTGACATCATTTGCTCATCGTGTGTGTGTGTGTGTCAGGGCAGATGAACATGACAGCGAATAAATGACAGCATGTTTGCATGAAGAATTTCCTTAAAAAAAAAAAATCAGTTGACAACTTTCTTAAATACAGCACGTGACACTCCACTATCAGCACATACTGTATAATGCACAGAGGAAATGAATAAACCAGAAAGAACGGGAGAGAGACAGAGAGAGAAAACTCCTCACTTGGGACTTCAGAGACAGAAGTAAGTAAAAATGACGGTTAATCAAGATCTGGGGCTGACTGCAGATCTCCCCTGATGCCTGTGAAACTCACACTCATCACAGCATACGCTTCTCTTTTTCCAGATGTCCTGAGTGAATAAAAGCTTGTTTCACTGATGCACCTGAGGTTCTTCTGCCATACGCAATTATCAAACCACAACAAAAGCACATTTATGCAACAGGCTGTTTTAACCGTTTCACTGTTCAGGTGACGAATAGAGAAAAGACATAACACAGAGTCCAACAGATCAGACAAAAGAACAAGAGCTTTATTTAACTTCATGGTGATTCATGTTTTCTTTTCAGAAGCCTGTGGTGACACACACACAAAGAATAACTCTTCTCTCTCTCTCAACAACTGTCATTTCCCAAAGCTGTAGTTTTTAGCATGTGTAACTTCTTAAACGTGAGCAGAGATTAAGAAGACTCACCAATCTTCTGGTTGAAGATTTTGTCAAAGGTCAGCTCATCTCGCTCCTCCAGGTATTTCTGCATGACACTCCGAATACTGCAAGAATAAAGAGTAGATGATAAATTGTTATTGAATATTAGTAACACAAACCCCGTCCTACAGCTCTACAGCAGATAAAACACACATGAGCGGGTCACAGAGTCAGTCTCTCTGATCCCGGCCTCAGTTTCAGTCCTTCCACACAAGCACCTGCTCAGTATCTCAGAGGAGGGCACTGCCCTGAGAGAGGGTGTTAATGAGCAGCAGCGTTCAGAAACTCAATCAATTAGCACCGCCTCCAAGGGCTCATTATCACCCAACCACAGCGTCAGGGTGCAGGTCAGGACAGTGTCCCTAAACACACTCCTGCAGTTCTGGACCAGACACACATGTAGTGAGCGAACTGACACACCTCTGCACTGCTGTCATTTGAATACACACATAATCTTTGCTGGCAATATTATTTAGCAAACACATCAAAACATATTAATGATACTGATGCTGAAAAAGTTATATTTCACTCCACCTAATTAAACAGTCTACTTGAGGAGCTAAAATTTCAAGCCTTTAGAAAATAAACTTTTCATTTATTAATCACAATATGTTTTACTTAGCCTGAGCATTTATATTTTATGGCTTGGCCTACATTATTATGACACATAATTAGCCTTTAGCATCTGAGAAGTGGTATGTAGTTAAAAGACTGATGGACACAACTGAAATGCAAGACTGCACCCTTGCAGGAGGTACTGCATTAAACCACAACACCCTGAACCTTCAGTACCTGCCCATCAACTCTCTCTATTCGCCCAGACACATTCATGTCTTTCTCTGTCTGTAATCTCATCAGCTCAGTCACCCTCAAACGTGTACGTGACTAAAACAATCTCCAGTCCCTACAGTCCTGCCGGCTCCTCAAACACTTCAGTCATGATGTCAGTCTCACCTCTCTGCCAGTGGGTCAGAATGTAGCGCGGCTCTGCTATCTCAACAGCGCTACCTTCAAACAACAAAGAACCTTCCATAACATCCTTCTTTTAATCTGTCATTAATTTGTTGTTTGTTTTTTATGTATGACTTTTATCTGCACAGCAAATGAGGTATTGTAAGAATAAACAAAATGAAATGAATACAACTTACGAACATACAAATGAACCAAACAGTAGCAAACAAGCTCTACAGTGTCACACGCAGGGTTTGATGTTAAAGGACTTCAGTGTAACAGGGAGATTTAAGTCAGAAGGTTTTAGCCAGGAGTGGCCCGGCATGTATGAAGGCTGTAATTATGCTAATGATGAGGACACTGATGTCACCGGCTAATGCTTTCACTCGATCTGTGGTAATGCTGTGGACTACAGTAATCTCTCAGAGCAAACACAGACACTACAGCAGACTAATCACAATGAGACGCGGACGTATGGCTTTACCACTTCAGCCAACGGAAAAGCCAATCCGTTATTATTTCAGAGTCGTACCGCACATTACAGCATCCTCTGAGGAGGCTAAATAGCCCACCGGCACACTGGCCCAGAGAGATGTTTATATTAGCCCTGGCGTAGGAAGGAAGATGATTAACCATAAATGAATCATTGGCACTAGTTTATGCAGCCTGTGTTCTGATGTTGACCGACTTCTGTTTTCACCACACTGAACTAATGGCCAGTTGCTAGCCATCACTAACACCACAAGCTCCTCAAAACACCTACAAATACATAGTTAAATGGTTTTGGCATGTGAATGTAGTCTAAAAAAAAAGAAATAGTGTTTACAGAGGTCATTGTCACCTGGAATTATCTTTATAAACTGTATGTCATTTAAATTAAATGTTGTGTACCAGATCAGCATCATTAAAGATTATTCTTAGTTTAAGTTATGCTTAACTCCAAAAAAATCCACTTAATTAAATCCATTTTTAGACTTATCACGTCATTTGAAAGATAAGCCTTTGGAAAAATTCAATGGCGATTAAGTTGATTTCACGTTCTCTCTGATATTTCTGGGCTTAGTGTCCACTTACACAAGAACAATCACAAATATTAAGCCATACCACAACCACAAAGATGTTAACACATGTTATTCTAACAAACACATACAGCAACAAGTTCATAACAACCATCATGCAAATAATGTTCTCCAATGTTCTAGGAAAATGTTTGGTCTTCTTGTGTTGTTTTTCCACTAGGAAACATATTAGTACAAAGGCTTTACTGCATGGTAGCCCATATTTCCAAGAACAATGCACTCTTAACTAGTCTTATCTGTTTCAGATACACACAAGGGGCTCCTACATGTTATGTGAGAGAACCGGTACCATCAGCTCAGCTATTACCTGTCAGCACATTAAATGATCATTAAATGAACTGAAACACAGGCTATCAGATATTGTCTGCTTCAACGTTTTCAAGGCCTAACCATCCCAAACAAACACAAAAAGCCCAACCGAGGGCATCTGTTTGCCCTGCTGAGTATACAACACAAAACCCTCTTCAGAACTTTGACCTGTTTGTAAATCACCCTCAA
>JAZGTK010011834.1:0-15313 GCA_036877625.1 Ambastaia sidthimunki | reverse complement strand
GGGGGGGCCGGGTGGGGGGTTGCAGCAACAGCATTGCATTGATTTGCAAACGAGTTTGTAATTAGCTGTTTGCAATGGGGTATTAGTGCATGTTTGTGTGTGTGTGTCTTTCAGTAAGAGGTCCGCTTAAGCACATTTTTGTGATTGTGTATTCCTCTTGGTAAATGAGAATGCTCCATGATAAGGAGATAACACTAATTAGTCCTCCAGCCATTTACTTGTTAACTGTGTTTGTGTGGATTTATAGGCCCATGGTAATAGGCCCATCCACCCCCTCCAAGCACACACACCCGCTGTTTTTGCCTGGTGGCTATGTTAACAGCTCATTTAAACAGAAGGAGCTGAATTTAAGCCTAATTAATTATGCCAAGTGGGGTTCCATTGCAGAGGCTGGAAATAATGTGAAGAGACACTTCATATTTAAACTCGGCTTATCGGATCATAACTCGAGGTTTGGTCAAACACTGAAACAATTGAAGCAAATTTGCGGTATTGTGTCAAGGCTTTAAAACAATTCGACATCTGTCTCCACAGTGACACCTAGTGGTCACTTGCACATATTGCTCTGAAAAAACCTTCACAACGATTCAGACAAGCATTGATGAACTATAACCGACATGCTTGTGTCAAACAAGAAAGCTTGTGGAAGAGTCGATAGTGTTTTTAACTGGCAAGCAGCTGCCTTGGGTTCGAAACCTGGATGAAGTTTCCCAGTCCCATGTCTTTGTATGAGTCATTTAAAAATTTGAGCTTTTGTTTTATTTATTATTGTGTTTTTTTATGTGTTGAGTTTTATTATCTGTATGACAACTATGTGAGCGTGGTTTTATGTTGACTCTTCATTGTGAATAACTATAGGTTATTTTGGAAATCATGACACAATTGTCTTACATTTTGTTCAAAAATATTATTTGATCTGCTGTCTGAGTGTCGATTATGTGGTTTGTTACCAACTCTCTTCATGAGGTATCGCAGCTGTCGAAAAACTTGAGAAACACACTGAAGCTTCATTTTGATGTAGTGTGATGTGTGTGTTTTTAATCACACTTCAGAGCAATATTTCCAACCATCCAAACATCTGCACTTTGGGTTCTTGACACAGAATTGAAACATCAGTTTGCATTGCCCATCCCTACATAACTCCAGCTGTGGATATATATTAGTAGAGGCTGTATGTTATACATTTAATAAGCATATGCATTTTTTTTAAATAAGATTTGCATTTAACTGATTTTATAACGTGATATTTATAACTTTCTTTGTCAAATGTAATCTGTTCCAAATGTGGGCAAAGAAAAGAAAAGAAGGAAATTACAGCGATAATTAAATTAATAGATTATTTTAAAATACATTACTGTTACTGCCAGATATGAGACTCAGTGGTTTTTAGAACACAACGTTTTGTATATTAATTTGTATTGGTTTTAAATTTTAAAGGGGATAATAATAAAACAGAGGTAAGAAAGTGTTTTTCTTTGATCTGTTTGAACTAGATTCACGGATGAAAAATAGATCCCTTCATCAATAAAAGAGTGCCACACACACACACGCGCGCACACACACACACACGCACACACACACACACACACTCATCCTGTCTTCATCTTTTGATTCATCCTCTTGTAGAGCGTGGAAAGGGTTAAGTAGATTTGCAGTCAGTCTGTTCATAAAGTGTTAAAACAGATTGGACCTTTATTTGTGTGTGTGTGTGTGTGTGTGTGTTGATGGAGAAGCGTCTGAGAATCAGATTAATAGAGAAAATGATCTCTGTTGAGCTCATTTCTCTCCTTCTGACACACACATCTCATTGTCTAATAATAAGGTCATAGTTAATTTTGTCTGCTTGATTTATACATTTTTAAAATACAGAATCTGAAAGCAAAAAAGCTCAATCAATTTACTGATATATTTCAACTTTAGTGTATATTATATTATATTATATTATTATAAATGCAATAATATTTAAACAACTTTTGTATATTCTTAATCTAAATTTAGGATTTATTTATTGCAGTGAAAACTATTAATAAAGTATTCTACAATGTTTTTGTTATACAGTGTTAACACACTGTTGCTGGTTACTGCACATAACAGATGATAGACTGATGGCAAAGGCTTTTGTGCTTATGTTACAAACACTCTTTTATAAATTGCAGAATACACATATCCTCCCCCCACTGATGGATCAATAAAGCACCAGACAAATCATTTTGTCCCCAGATAAAATCCTCTAACCTCAGTCTAAACCTCAATCTTCACCTGACTGTAACCTTTATTAAGCAGTCTGTATATCTTTAAGCAGTCTGTATATCGATTTAACATGATTTGCCCTTGGGGGCACAATAAGGCAACCATATGCAGTAAGTCTGCAACAGGTCCATCAATTAGACAAAATCTGCCTCTTAGAAACATACTGTTACCCTCATATACACACAAATCCCCAAAGTCAAGCAGAAAGGGTTGTACACTCTGATGTCACAGAAGTACTTTAAATCTCTAGTTCTCCTGAAACTATACAGAGAACACAGTAACCAAGCAACTCAAGAACCCTTATACATTCAAAAGTGGTTCTTAATAAGAAAATGGTTTGTTGTTAAAGATGTTTTACCAGTAATTGGTACAAACCACAGCTAATCACCCAAGCTCAGACACATGCTAATAAGAGTAGTTACTTATTTGTTTAACTAATTTGTTGACAGGTACTTATGTTAAACCAGATTAATAGTAAACTAGTCCTCTGGAGGGCTGATTAATGTCCAGACTACCTCAAGGATTGAATTAAGAGGGATATTATTATAATAAGGTTGCCAAAGGTGGTATTCAGCATCCCAGCCACTCAGACCTGCTCCAGGATCACAGAGTATATCAGAGTATTCGGTATAATCATGTCCAGATTCATTAAGGAGGTATTAGTCTGGATTCTGAAGCAATTTACAAAACATGCATCTCAAATGTCCCCTTTGACTCGCATGTGATAGTGATTTTCATGACCTAAGCGGATAAAATCTCAATTAAGACAGTACAACAGCACCAGCGCCCTTTGGTCTATTTACCTTCGCACAACATGATCCCATTTTATCATGTATTGTGTCAACAAAAAATAATAGAACTTCATAGACATATAGACTCATATGCTGGTGTGTAAAAGTTGGAGTGCAACACACTGTTGAAATGGTTAGAGAATGTATTTCATATTTTTTAGGACAAAAAGTTACTATTATTGTATTTATTTTTTATGTAAAAATGGGTAAAAATGGTCAAAATAACAAGTATATACATATTTATTTTAAATAATTTTCCATTCCCAAAACATTTTAATGCTCAGATTCAAATATAGATCGCATGCTGGTAAAGCATAGTTAACGTCTTCCTCAGTTTAGTCTTACAATCTGATCATTCAGTCACTCGCCTCCAGGAACAGCATATACCTCCCCCCCAACCCCCCAGCAAATCCCTCTATAAATAGGATTGACTTCTGCTGCTCCTTCTTTACTAGAACTGGCACTAAGCACGAGGAAGGCAGGAGTAATTCACGGGTTCACCCATATCCTGCTCAGAAATAAGACTAGCGCTACATTATATAAAGAAGCGCGCTTTCTGTACATCCAGGTGCGCATTTGGAGCCGGTTGCGCGCAATGGTGTTATAAAGAGACCTGCAGCTTCAGAAACCCAACCCAAACTTTTTTAGTGCTAGTCAGAAGGAAAGAAAGAAGCCCTAGTCATGTTTCCTTTACCGATGTTCACACCTGACCAGGTGGCTCGTGTCTGTGAGAATCTGGAGGAGACCGGGGACATCGAGCGCTTGGGGCGCTTCCTGTGGTCCCTGCCCGCGGCTGTTCCCGGTTCAACCGGTGAACTTCTTAACCGACACGAGTCGGTGATGCGAGCCCGAGCGCTCGTCGCTTTCCACGGAGGAAATTTTAAGGCTCTCTACCAGATCCTGCAGAGTCACCGCTTCACGCGAGAGTCTCACGCCAAACTGCAAGACCTGTGGCTGGACGCGCATTACCGCGAGGCGGAGCGCCTGAGAGGAAGACCACTCGGTCCGGTGGAGAAGTACCGCATCCGTAAGAAGTTTCCTCTTCCTCTAACCATCTGGGATGGCGAGCAGAAGGCGCATTGTTTTAAGGTGAGAAAAGTTGCTTAAATAAGCAGCTCAGGTTAACACAAATGAAAGTGTAGGTTTTAGAAATATACCAATAAATAGTCCGGTCAGATATATTTTAAATGATAGGCTACATGCCTGCCTGAGTGTGAGATTAGACAGAAATAGGTAAAAAGTCTATTTATAAGTCTGCAAAGTCTATTAAAACTGTCAGCCCAGAAAACAAATGTATTTACACTGCATTGATGGAATAATGTAAACTCTGCATTAAATGTGTTTAACTTTAATAACAGGTTCACAGCATTCCTCTGGAAGTTTATTAGGGCGCACAAGCTCTCACGTCACCTTGAAACATCACTGTTAGACTGTTTAAGCCTCTTAAGATGAGGACCAGCAGTAGCACTTAATCAGATGACTTTCTACCTTTTCACATTCAGCGTGTTCCAGACAGCAGTCGTCAGATTAACAGACTTAAACTGCTTTGCAAAGCTCAGTTCCTCAAGGACTCAACAGTTCCTTGAGTCTGTAATTGTTTTTGCTAACTGGTCAATTGAGAATTGCAATGGAAAGTAGATCAGAGATTATAAAGTGGTCTATGATTTAGAAGCCCTGATAATAAAACAGTGTTTGGAGGCAGCAAAATCTTACAGTTTAAGTACAAGTTAAAAAACAACTTCTACCCTGTTAGGGGAATGTCAGCCATTTTCCACCCGGAATACCACCAACCAGACTCACACTTGACTTTTGTATTATAAAATGTTTTGGCAGAATAACTTTTATAAATAGCATAAACCAACATTAATGCTAAATTAGTGTTTAGAGAGTTTGACTCGGGTTTAAGTGCATTTAAGCTATGCATTTTATGTGTTTGTATTACCATGGAATTCCCATAGTGCCACACTTTACCAGTTGACTTATAGCAGGATTACATATAGAAGTGACCAAATCAACTAAAAATTACAGCAAATTTTTTAGGTGATTAATTATTGTAAAAATTATTTGTTTCTTTGGACCATAATTTTGTAATAAAATATATAAATACAGAATATTTAAGATATTTAGACACATTTACTTTTTATTTTGTAAATGTATGTATGTTGTCATGCAGTAATCTTGTGGACCAATAGAGGAACCCCATGGTACCAGGTAATCTCCAAAAATCTTCTCTCTATCCATATATAGAGAGATCTATAAATACTTAGTAGACGCTTCTGAATGTGGCTTAATAGGATATAATGCTATTATCTCTCTTGAGAGGATGGAGTCTGTATCTTTATAAAGGACTCTTCAACAGTGAAACCTGCTTACTTTAATCAGAATTATTGGAAATCAGGGTTTGCTGGTGGATTAATACCAGGTCATTGCTGAAAACAAGTAAAAAGGTTGATGTTTTCTAAAATTGCTAAAATGTTTTTCCTAGGTTTCCCTCAAAATAATACAAATGAGAGGAAAACATGGAGCCTAATCTGTGATTTAACTTATTCTTGAATATTTAGAAACAATATTTTATATTGTGTATTTTTCAGGAGAGAACCCGTAGTCTCCTGAGGGAATGGTACCTGCAGGATCCCTATCCAAACCCATCTAGAAAACGGCATCTGGCCCAGGCTACAGGTCTCACACCCACTCAGGTGGGCAACTGGTTCAAAAACAGAAGGCAGAGGGACAGAGCAGCATCTGCTAAAAACAGGTACACAAACAAACATTGTTCAACCAAAGCTAACAATGAATTATATGTGCTACTTGATTTTTGTGAAGAAATTTTAGTCATGTTAACTTCAGCTGGTAATTTACACCACATCCTGTGACTTCAAAGACATCAGTAAACTCAAATGATTTGATTCGCCTCCAAATTGATTGACACGCCTCCACATTATCACCATGCCTCTCTGTTTTTCCCAGAATGCAGCAAGACTCCTCCCTCCTTCCCTTAAGCAGCTCTTCAGAATGTTCCTCCTCAGAGCACAACCCCCACCTTCAAGACTCCTCCCCTCTTCATCCCGGCAGCCCAGAAAACAGTGACTGCAGCTCGGGTACAGGGCTGAGGGGAACCAGGGCCTCCACTCCAGACATACCAGTGAGCAGTGACAGCGAGTTTGAGTCGTGAAGAACATGTTCTGCCCTCCACAACCATAACCAATAAAAAGACAATGTATAGATACTCTCTGGACAATTCTGAGGGTATCTGGGTACGGGAACTTGGAGGACAGTAGAAATACTGCTTCAGTATTTTGTGAAAACTTTTACCGTAGATGCACTTAATGAAACAACTGACCACATCTGTGGGCAAAAAGGAACTTTTGATTTTGCTGTTTATAAAAACAAAATTGCAGATTTGTCAAACAGGCACATTTGGCTTCTGACCTTTCTAGGAAAGAATGATTTCTTTCTATCAGAAGACTTTCTTCAACTTATGTTTAGTTTGTTCTTTACCAAAGCAAGACCAATAATTTCAATGATTGAACAGATAACTTAAAATTAAACAGGTTTCCAACTGTCTACTTAAAAGGCATGTGCCAAATTAATCTGATTTTAATGCCAATTTTCTGGTTTATTAACAATCACAAAACCAATTATTAATGATTTTTAAAAGTAATTCTAATACTCAGGTGGCACAACATACATATATTTTACATGAGTATCTCTTGGATATTGTATCTCTAGACAGCCCCTTATAGCACTATAGACCTCACATCAAGTTTTACAATGTGATAATAATGAAACACTGTTCATGAGCTCATTTTAAACCTGCATTTGCATGTTATGGGAAATGAAAGATACGACTGCTGCTGTTTTGTGTAGATTATGTCAGTTACATAGTGATGTTACACATTTCTGCTTTTGGTTTTCTTTTCAGTGGGCTAATGTGAATTAGGCCCATTTAACTGTTTTAAACAGGAATATTATGTCATAACCTGAGTTAGCGAAGATTATTTGAGAGATGTTATGAAATATAAAAGTGATGCTGCTTAATTTCATCTTCAACATTTTAGATTTTACATACCAGCAAATAGTCGTTTTATGTGCCTACACTTTGAGAATAATGTCAAAGCATTATATGACTGTAATATCCATGCTCATACTCACTGAAGTTACATGAAAAAGGGATTATCTTGTTTCTATTTGTCCCTTGTTTGCCATTTTGAAATAAATGAAATTATTTTTGAAACGAGGTAATTTGACTCAAATACAAGCGTAGCCTATTGGTTATAAATGTGTGGTAGTGACTGAAAGGCAGTAGGTTCAAACCCTGCACAGGCTGATGTAAGTATCACCATTATGCCCTTCAGTATTAACTTCAGAGGGCTTGTTTGGGGAAGGCTAGCTTCTGGAAGTCCCTTTTGTCCATGATTTAAATTCTTTGTCACCATTGTTTTAACTGTGATAATGAACAGCATTTCTGTTTTATTGTGTTAGTGGTTAGGATGTAGGAATCTCATCTGTGGTCACATAAACAATCATGGCGATTGACCACTTTGTGGCGCTATAATGTGAATAAAAAACACAAAAATGATTTACAACTAATCCAAAGTTAGCTCAACTGACTAGAAAATTGGAATGCAGTGTCTTTTTCCACGGTGTAATTATGCATTAAACGATAAAAGTGCCTGAACCCTTATAATGTCTGTATTGTGAATAATACGCTTGTATTTTGTATATATGGACATTTTACAAACATGGTCAGGACAGCCGTCTTTACCCTTCCAGAACATTTTGATTTTTATTTTACATTTACATATTTGGCAGATGCTTTTATCCAAAGTTACTTACAGTGAATTCAAGGTAGACATTTTTATCAGTACTTGTGTTCCCTGGCATCGAACCCACAACCTTTGCGCTGCTAACGCAATGCGCTACCAGTTGAGCTACAGGAATACATAATTTAAACAATTCGGGATTTTTTTTACAATAAACACTTCTGACAAGCCAGTCAATAAGCGACAATTGAAACTGCTGATTGCTGRACACTACAGCGTTTCCAAATCTCTTCTGCTTTTTGCATCATTACATCATATCATAAGGTTTTCACTTTTTGCCATGATAGTGTTAAAACTCCAGAATTCTTTACTGCACACAGACTTTCTCAGATCTACAGCAGCTCTGGTCAGTTTGCGCATCTAGTTGAAGTCATGACCTGAGTGAGTCCTGTTTAAAGTGACGCTTCCTGCTGCCACATGATGGCGCTGTAACTGTGACTCAGCAACATCATTATGAAGAGCCCACAACACCAAACTTTCCAAGTCTGATGTAAATCATTAATGCTTGCAAAAGATATGAGACACTTTCTGTTCTATTTATTCTCATAAATTGATGGTCTCACCATGGCAACACTGTTGGAGATATCAGGAATCTTGTTCACAGTTTAGCATTTTCAGTGAAGCGTCTGTATGAAGCGACTTGAGATTCTTTTAAACGCTGTTTTAAGTGACACTTCTTTCTGCCAGTTGGTGGCACTATAAGTGTGACTCACAATAGCAACTTCTGTCATCAGTGCCCGGACTAAACATACAGCTCCAGTTTAAATGAAATCACTCAATTCACACAGCAGATATGAGCTGCTTCCTGTTTTCATTTTTTATCATTAATTTATTGCCTCCGCATGGCAACACCATTTGAGATATCAAAAATCCCTTTGCAATTTAGCATCTTGGCATGATATTTGCAAATTTGGTGACAATCCCTTAAATCCCCTAGCATTAAAAATTAAAAAAGCATTTAAAAATTCAGAGCCTAGAATTGACAAAAAAATCCACATACAACCCAAAATGTTTAGTGAGTTTAGTCAAAAGTGGACACTACACAGGATGGGGACAAAATGAAACTTAGAACCAATCCTACTTCTGATTAAATAATTTTGAATTTCTTAAAAGAAAAATGTCAGACAGGTTTGGAATGTTTTGAGGGTGATAAATTTACCTCATCTGAATATTACTCACTAATGTTAGTAAAATAGGTACTGTCAGTGTACAGCCCACACCTTACACTCACTTACACCTTACATTCACACTTACTTTTGCTAGTTAAAAATCACTGAATCTTTAAAATGTTGTACATCAGTATTGTTTTCATCGTCCTTCTCTCCTCCTTTATAAAAACTCTGCTTCAGCAGCAAGAGGTTAAAAAAAGCAACACGCCACAATCTCCATGCGCTCTAATGCTCTTATCCTCAGCAGCAATTAGTGCACACAGCTGACTGCTGGCCTCTGCTGCTCTTATTGGCTGAATAAGGTGGATTTTGTTTCTCCTTCACTGGAGAACAGAGGCAGAAACCACAGTGACAAAACGTTACCATTCCCACAATCAATGTTGGGAAGTAACTGAAAATAAAAACTTTTTTCAGTAGCTTTTCCAGTAGCTAAATACATTTTCCAGCAAGCAGCAGTGTAGTGTGACCAAAAGCAACATTTAATTTTGTGTTTTGACAAACCAGCAATGCTTTGAAGCAGCCCAGTGTCACTCCTCTTCTTACTAGCTCACAAACTAAATTTGTGCACTATTGCCATCTATTGTTTTGTCATGTTTCTTGCAGTTTTGTGGTTCACTGAGATTGTCTCATTATTATGTAAAGCAGGAGTTTGAGTGGCAGAGCAGGATAAGGTGGGACACAGTCACTGGGCTGTATAGTTTTTAATGGTTTTGATATCTTTCAATAAGATATTTTGCTATTACAATTATATTTCAATACTTTTGTCTTTTTTGTCTGCAATTTCATAATCAGTGCAGATGAATCACATTTCTGAACTGAAAGACTAGGGTCAGAAATTTAAATTCAATGTGGGCAGTTACGGGTAGCTAGTGGAGTGAGGGGGGGTAATGAGGGGGGTAATGTGGGCTGTCTTCAGTTGATTGAAGTAGGAAAGTTGTGACGAAAGACAAAGTGGGAAATGCTACAGAACCTAGGAAGGCCTGGTGAATTGTAATGCATAGCCGAATGGCTGACATCATAACCCTGTGAGTGGACCATCAAAAAGGTCAAGTCCAACCGGCTAACCGGTGTTACTGGTGTTAGAAGGGTGAGTCACCGATGCGCAAACAGCACAAGCTTTCTTGGCGGCCTATACAATGAAGTATGGTAACTCCAGGGAAAACATCTCCATTTGGCTTGCATCAGCAATGCCGTAGAGAGGCCACCTTGTGAGATGGGAGGCTCTCAGCATTTTAGCAAAGTTCAGCCAAAGATACAGCTTTTGGACCACCAGGATGGGCACCGTCCAGCCCAATACATTTGCCATGGCGTCAGTAACAAAGCATGCTACCTGCAGCTGTGCTGGGTCAGAAATATCTTTGATTTGCTCCTAGTGCCTTGGCTTACAGGAATACCTTGGCATGGAGGTCAGAAGCGGGTAGACTAGCAGCACTGTAAACCCGCTCTCTCCAAGCGAGGAGCAGTTGCTTCCAATGGCATAAGCACAACCTCCAATGCTGCAATCGATAACCATCTGTCTACTGGAGCTCTGGGTGTGACAGCAAGCTCAGTGTGATGCTGTCCATAAGCTCCACCCCATAATTACAATGGGGAATGATGGGTAATTGGAATGAAAAATGAATCAGGAAACAGGGGGAAGATGATAATACATAAGGAGACATTGGAATGGTAATTGGAATGAGAGGTAATTGAAGAAGTGAATGTTGGGTAATTGTAAGGGGAAAAACGGGAAATGGCTACTATTAAAGAGTTAGTTCACCCCTAAATTACAATGTAGTAATTATTTACTCATCTTCAAATGCAGTTGATTACTTCTTCAGAATCAAAGTAAAAATGTTTCAAAAAATGTTCTGCTGGTTCAATAAAATGCTAATTCTGTCCTTACAATGACAGAAAAACCCTATTTCTGACATTAAGCCTCACAATAATTATCCCTCAAATAAGTGGAAAGTGATGGGTAAAAAAGAATGGTGTAGAAGCACCTAACCTTGTTGGCCCAAGAACATCTTGCACTTGGCAAAATTGTGAAGACCCCCTGAATGTATTGTAAGTCTATTTGAACAATAGCACCAATGATATCTGTTATTAAGCTTTGAACAAACACTAAAGCGCATAAAATAGTTCCATGTGACCCATGTTCCATATTTCAAGACAAGAACCAGCAGAACATTTTCTTTTGAGTTTTGGTTCCAAAAAAGAAAGACAGTCATAGAGTGCTTGAACAACAGAGTGGTTGATGGTTAATAAATGACCATTTTTATTTTTGGGTGAACTATCTCTTTAAGGCATAGGATTAGTGGAGAGAGCGTTTGGGGCTGATGAGCATTTACACATCCACACAGTTAAGCATTCTGCAAATTTGTCCAAAAAACAAAATTGCCAGACACAAGACTGATCCCTGTAATCCTTCACATCTACATCCAAATTAATCACCACAGATCAGTTTAAACACGTAAACATGCACACATAAAGTGATGCTCTATCTGAAAATATTTACTGCCATAGTCTCCCTTTCATTCTGTAACACTGCACAATTTTCAAATAGACTTACAATACATTTAAGGGGCCTTCACGATTTTGCCAAGTGCAAAATGGTCTTGGGTCAGCATTGTTGACCCTTAAACAACATTCCAATCAACAAATCTTATTTGATGGATAAGTTTTCAGTTAATGTGAAGTTAAGCCTAAAACCAAGGTTAGGTGCTTCTACACCATTCTTATTTACTCATCATTTTTCACTTATTTGAGGGATAATTATTGTTAAGCTTAAAGTCAGGGGGGTTTTCCACAGCGGTGTTGTTCCAGGGTCTGCAAACTATAGTGACCCAGAAATAAATCTCACTTGGCAAAATCATGACAAGCATATTCAAAGTTTATATTTTTGTGTTTGTGTGTTCTGTGGAACCCATGAGCTTTGCTCTATTGGTTGACCTAAACAGGTAACTTATATCTTAAGCGTTTTCAATCAGACTGACAAATTGTCTTTGGGCTAAATGGCACATTGTGTAACAGTGTGTTCAGTGCATTAGTTTAACCATTAGTGAGGAATGACGTTGCAAGGGGAGGAGCGACACGGTGACAGCAGTAAGGGTTCTGCAGAGACCCCATCCCAGAGGAACAAACCCCATTCAGACGCTGTAATCTGATTCTGAAATCTGTCATTCCCTAAGAGGCCCTGTGTAGAATGGCAGGGGGTTGATTTCAGAATCGATTGTACTTCTTTAAACCTGAACGCAAAGGGGGTCATATTGCACATTTGCACATACACAAAACACAAGCTGCCCCCATTCTGTAAATCTCAGACCCGCTACACAGTAACTACTGAAAAACAACTACAGATATTAGATTACCTCATATCCAAACCCTTTTATTTAGGGCTTTGGTTACAGGGGTGATAGGCTTTCAAACACACATGAGAAAAGTGAAAGACACAGAGAGAATGGTATGGACCTGAGACTCCCATGGGCATCATATAGACGATACAGTATGAATATTTAATGATGATCGCAGGCACTTTCAGTCTGTCTGTTAGTATTGAATCATGGCTTTTTAGTAAAGAGCAAAATCTTGTTCATCTCAGAGTACAAGAGTCTCTCAGTGGCTCATCAATGTTATTAATCTACTGTGCTTGAGGTTGTGTTACGGGCTGATGAACCAAACAAAGGCCAAACACTAATAAGATTTTTACACAGTTTAGAATTAACTACCAATTGAACAGTGTAGAAAAAGTTACATATATATTTTGGTGATCATTTTTTTAATTCTGACCAATTCTGTTAACAAAACATGGAAAAATGCTACTTGATCGCTTTGGCATTAGGGTCCATCTTATTCATAAGAGAAAGTTGGCGGATGAATTCTTAATATATAAAAATGACTGATATAAACACTGAATTAAAAAGACTGAAATAATTACAAAATATAAAGTAATGATGTGACTAAAGCAAACAATTTAAAACATTATTGTTGACTTTCTATCGTTTCACAGAAGTTATGCCTAACATTTGGAGGTTCTGTTTTGTTTAGGAAAAGCTCTTTATAAAGTCTGAGTAGATTTGTAGACACATTTTAATGAAGGTCATGGAAGGTTATTTTCCTCACTTTTTACTTTGGCTTAAAGCTTCTGTTTAATCAGTTTGTTTAAAATTAAAATTATTTTAAATGAATGCTTTTTTAATAGAATATAGACTATACATCATTAACCAAAGGTATTCTGTTTACTAGTGATTGCATTCTTGTGAAGTTAAGAGATTAAACACATACAAACCCCTATTTTCATGGGTACTGTTTTCACACACATCTGAGTCGCCAGGCAAAGGGGTTTAGTAGCGCCTCCTGGTACGGGGCACAAAAAGATATGCATGTATCAAACAAACACACAATGAGTGCATATATCAAACATACATGCTTGCACACTGTACGAAACTTGGTATGTGTATCATTCATGTTGACCCGAAAACCTTTTGCACTGACACCCCTTACATTCGACCCAGATGTCGGCAATTTTGAATGACATAAAGCTCAAAAAGTATTTGTAATATCTTAAGTATTCAAACTTCAATGTGGCTTTAAACCACATTTAGGTGTATTTGAGGCACTTTACATGCTTGAAATGGTATGAAATTTGGCACACACATCACAGTGGTCAGCTGTAAGGTGTGGGCAAAAGCTTTGACATGGGTGTGGTGGGGGACTATAGTGCCCGTTTGACTAAAGTGATGGTGTTTGTTTTACTACAGTCATCAAACTTGGTATATGTATTGTTCTCATCAAGCCAGATAACTTTCAAAATGACATTCATTCCAACAGGAAGTCGGCAATTTTTAATTGAATGTGGCACACAAAGCTAGATTATTGAAGCAAGTGATTTTAATGGCAAACACAATATGTCTGAGGGTAAATGATGTGTAAATGATAAAAGACCTTTTGTGCAGACAGTAGATGAGTGGAGTGGGTGCATGACATCTGTGCAGCTTCAGGATCATGGACGGCTCTTAAGACCAGTAGCATGATTTTTTAGCAAACTAAACCCGGTAGCAGCTGGGTTGCCAAGATGCCTGTAGGCTGTAGCAGCAGCAAAAAAGGCAATTGTGACATCGAGAGAAATAGTAACCATGTGTAAAGACATTTATTATAAATGCTGTCATCTGCAGTTTAACACCAAATGGTTAACAACAGCAGGATAAAAGATGGAAATGATTTTCTTCATTCACAACCACCATGTGCCTCTGAGCCTGGGAAACATCTCACTGAATATATTTTACATTATGAACATTTTAACTGTTTGTGCTGATCCTCACCTGTATTTGTATCATTCTTCCAGACACTCCAGACATTCCAGACGCTTCCAGACATTGCCTTCCAGACACCTTCTGAGGCTGTGAGAGTGATAGCAGAAAACTCCTGCCAACTGAAGGAATTTTATAACCATCTATGAACGGGGTATAAAAGTTGATGCTTCCACTGCAGGGCTTTCTGTATGTCAGCTGAACTTACATTTAGGCATTTAGCAGACGCTTTTATCCAAAGCGACTTACAAATGAAAAACAATACAAACAGTAAATCAACAAAAAAAAGGCAACAGTCTGGAAGCATTGTGCCAGTTTCCCTAGCCTGACATAGAGTAATTTACAAGTGCAATTGTCCCCCCCCCCCTTTTTTTTATAAATGGAAAGAAGGAAAGAAAGAAGTGTTAGTGGTAGGATAAGTGTTATTAACTGGTCAGGTGTTGTTGGAAAAGATGTGTTTTTAGTCTTTTTAGAACTTCTTGCAGGAATAAAATACAAAAAGACACTTGATGTTTTGGATCTTTATTTCAGTTTCACCCAGTAAAATAGAAATTCCATGACAACCCAACACTTTTGTTTGTAATTCAAGGCATTTCAGTTTTGAAAGGTGAGGATATTAGTGTTGAGAATCTGGCTTCAATGATGCTGCCCTCTTGTATTGCTATACACACACAGTTCATCACAAAAAAGCTGAACAGTATTTCCATTTCTAGCTGCTTGTGTGGCTTCACACACAGAGTTCACAGCAAAGAGATTCAATGTAACCGCTTGAAATGTATATTACCTCTTTATGAGAGGAATTGTTTTGAGGTGTTTTTTGACCCTTTGATCCATTTACCTTCATTTGTAATGTAAAAGACTAGTAATTATGTTAGGATATACACCAGAATTGTATACCAAAGCTATATTGCTTGAAACCACTTCTCTAAAATACAATGTGGCTTTTTGAAATATATGCCAGTTAGATCTGTGATCAAATGGTGTATGAAAAA
>JAZGTK010011833.1:0-15313 GCA_036877625.1 Ambastaia sidthimunki | reverse complement strand
T
Organism: Ambastaia sidthimunki; assembly: GCA_036877625.1. Lineage (NCBI taxonomy): Eukaryota > Metazoa > Chordata > Actinopteri > Cypriniformes > Botiidae > Ambastaia > Ambastaia sidthimunki. The sequence goes on along the minus strand of JAZGTK010011833.1, from coordinate 15,312 downwards.
CTGTCTGCGATTCCAAATAATGGGTTTTTATTAGCACTGGCTGGTTATACTTTCATTTTATGTATTTTATGGCAATTGTTCCACCAACTTCCTTGCAATTTTTTTTTTCTTGCTTTCTCAAAAGATGCTACAATACCATCTTTTCTAAAGATGTTAAAACTAGTTAGTTACCTGATGAAACCTGTCAAACTCATTTTGACACATACAGAAACTTCAAAACTGTCGCATGTTTCTAATTTCAATAATGTATTTTACCAGCGCCATCTGCTGGTACATAGTGGAAATAACTCATAGCAATTTTCAAGCCAAATAATCATTGTTTATATTTGAGGACGTCGGGACGGATTTCAGGGGAAATTAAACATTTGTTCAGCTAAAAATTATTTTCACATGAAGAAATATTATACAAGAAATATTAAACATGGTCCAGACAAATCTACCAGAAATCAATAATAATAATAATAATTATTATTAATAATAATAATAAGAATAATAATAAGAAATTATTTCTTAAAAAAAGGAGCAACATAGCAAAAGTCCGCATAAATGTCAATACGACAATAAAAAGATTTTAAAACAATAAAATCTTACAATACATTTCATTTAACCGATATACAGTAGCTTTTCTGTGCCGAATTGCATTTTTAATAATGGACCCTGTAATTATAAATCTTATGGTTTGGGAAAACACATAAACTGTCTAATTGTATTTACATCAGCAGGACCGAAGCTCAACCAAACCCGCATGTGTTTTTATCAGCCGTAGAGATTTAAAGGGACGCGTTTACTCTGTTTATTACGGTCAAACCTATGACAGTCGAGGAAGTTGTCAAACTGTATCCTTGCCAATACAACGAGAAGATTGACATGAAAGAAGGTGCCAGAGATTGAGATTTTCATTGAAACCTGTGTAAAACTCTTGAAGGTGGGTTGTCTGCTGTATTTCGTCACTTTGGTGGTCGTACAGCGCTAGATAATATAAACATTGTGTGCGCATATTTGCAACAATACTACCGGCAACTGTAATGTAAATACTGCAGTCTCATATACTGTCAGCTTATATACTGTAAATGTGTGTGTTTGTATGTCTGTCATGTTTGCAAACACACATTAGGCGTTTGATAAAGATCGTGCTTATAATTATGAACGAAATTCAACTAAACTGAACCATTTGAACTAAATGTGTCCACGTTACCAGGAATGCAAACCGATTTTAGTCTTTATCTACTTAGACCTTTGTCCCACACTCACTGCTTGTTTTTCCAGGCGTGTCTGCAATGTATTGGCTGTTTGCCTAAACCACACCCTTGCTAACCAGTAGCTGGGTGTGCTGTAGGCAAAAACACAAATTCCTATTCTTTGTTTCCTTACTTTAGTCAAAGCAGACATGAGGGCACTGACTCTTCTTCAGTCAGATCCGAACGTAAATACAGATGCCAGACTACAGTCAAACTACACCAGTCCAAATCTGGAAAACCGCTTTCTGGCTCAGACACCCTCAATGTTGTCTCAGTGTCTGTATACATCTCCATCCTGGGCCAATCAGAACTCCACATCTTCACCATGTCCAGCTCTCCAGCCTACAAGCCTGTCCTCCACCAAGACCACCTCCAGTCTTCTGTCATCCACAACCAAGAGCTCAATGTTCTCCTCCTCTTCTCTACTGAACACCAAAAATTCACTCCTAATGACGGACACACTCCACCCTTCATTCTCTTCTTCTCTTACCTCCAGTTGCTCCATAAATCCTTTACTCACTTGCTCCCAGATTTCCACTGCTGGTGTTATTCCAGCTCTGGGTTCCTCTCTGTCCACCACAGAGCGAAATGTGAAGAGCTCAAGTGAAACCAGACAAGTGGAGGGAGCCACACTGTGTCCATCTAAAGACCTGCTGGGATATAATGAGGAAACCTGTCAGGTAATGTTTTCATCTGCATAAGTTGTTTTCTAAAACACACATACAGTACAAAAATGAAGTATAGGTACTTGAATAAGGAAAAATAGAACCAATTTGAAACAACAAATTACTTTTTTGACCTTGTTCTGCTTTTAAGGTGAAATTAATAAACAACATATAAAATAAAAGTAGTATTTCTTTAGTTTGTACATCCATTTAACCAAGTTTACACTTTCACGTCATAATGTGAGCTTTTATTTGCACTGCCAACCTAAAAAACGATGTGTGCAGAACCATTAAAAGGCCAGTATGCCAAAAAATAATAATTCTGTCAATTATTTTTTTTACAATTTTATTGCGAACCCATATGATTTTCTGTATTGTTGGAAGATGTCAGATAGTGTAAATCTATGTGACAATATTGTATCTTAAAAGGATGCCAGACATGAAAGCTGGGATGAGATGGACCAGGAACCCTCTGAGATGCCTGTTTTGGATCTGGATTTAGATGATGATATTGAGGAGCACACACCAGCTCCTCAGGAGGAGTTTGGGGTGCTTGAACCGAGCAAAGATATGGAGCTTGAGGAACTCAAAGAAAAGAAGGTGAAACTGAGTCTTAAGTGAGAAATCAAATTGCAGGGCTGCGTATGCTATTCCTTCATGTTTATTTGTACTCTTTCTGCTCCTTTGACGCATCATTTGCATTTATTCTACAGTACAACCTGCTGAACATGGTGTGCTGCTCTCTGGTGAATAAGAGCTGCACTCCAGGCCAGAAGGACTGGGATGATGAGAATAGCGTGTGGATGATGATGAAGAATCTAGCCACAGAGATCACCTCCAGTGACCCTCAGTTCCTTCTCAAGGTTGGTGTTTTTTATGCACGAGTGCGTGATTGGTTGTCTGCTATTGATGTGTGTTCTTTTGCGTATTTCCATTGGCTTTAGGTTGCTGTCTATACTAGGCAGGAACTGAACATTCGGATCACAGCAAACTTCCTGCTAGCACTGGCTGCCCATCTGCCTGGTTCCAAGCCACACCTGAGAAGGTACTTTTGTGTTGCTGTACAGCTGCCATCTGATTGGCTGGAAGTGATTAAAATCTACAACACGGTACGTTAAATATATGAACTACTATATTAATTAGCAATATCATTGTATTCATATCACAGTGAATTTCATGATTCTTCAATGGTATCTGTGGTAAAATTGTTTGAAATATGTTTTATGTTGTTCAGAAATGATGTAGGTTATAATTTTATATTTGTACTGCTTTGTTTATCAAGTGTTTTGCATGTTGCGTCTCATTTTCTTTCACACAGTGTTTCAGTAAAAGTTTGCCCACCTGTCTGAAAAAAGCTCTGGCAGATAAATTTAAGCAGTTCAGTGAATATCAGCTGGCCAAATACAACACACGGAAACACCGCTGCAAATTTAACAAAAAGAAAAAGAAGGGCAAGGTAACATTATCGCATGTAGTGAAACAATTACAGTAGAATCAAAATTTCTGAGGCCACTTGTAAAAACCTTCTACCCCTCGTCTTTTAGCAACCCACCCCCGAGCAGTGGAAGCAATGGGGTGACCTTCTCAGGATTGAGCCGCCCATTCTCCAGAAATATGTGAGCTTGGGTTCATATGTCTGATTTGTCCTTGACCAAGAGAGAATATCACATTTCTTCTGAACATGTTATGTATGTTATGATACAGTTAAAGAGCGAGAACCGTGTTGCAGTGGATAAAAAACAAAGTGTGTTCAGTCTGAAGAAGATGATAAAACGACTTCATATCAAAGATCCTGCTGAATTTGTCATGGCCTTACTGGGAAAGAAGTGAGTGAATAACTTAAGTAAATAGTTTTTAATCTTTAGAGTTAATTTTCTAAATATTGAGTTTATGGCAACCGTTGAACCATTGGTTATAGCTTAGATTTCCCTCTCAGCTCCTAGAATAAAACTGATAATATTTTGCTTCCTGTTCGCTTCAGTAAATGAACCTCAGAAGTGTGTTTCAGGGTCAAAGTTAGTGAGAAATGATGGAGCAGGTCACATCTTGAATGTGGGCTGTGTTTTCGGCTGCAGGTACCCCAGTGATCTGAAGAGTTTTTCTAGCAGTGGTCTCAGCGGGGTCTGGGACAGTGAGAGAGCTGGAAAACGGATGAAATTAAAGCAACCGGACACATGGGAGCGCAAACTGAGTCAGGAGGGAAACAAAGCCGCCACCTGGGAGAAACTTATTGGTGTGAATCAGTATATTATTATGACACATAAGCACACACACACACACACACACACACATATAGTTGAATGTAATGTGTATATATATATATATATATATGTAATATATATTAGTATATATCATATATCATTATATATACTGAGGCGTCATTATAAACTGTGAACTTCATATCTTTATACCACTTAATTATTCTCATTATCTCATCCACTGTCTGCTCCTCAACACCTTTACATGCCTTTACTGGCACCTACCATAGTGAAAACACACACACAAACATCTTGAGCATCTACCTGTAGTGTGTAAATGTATGGTTTGGTGTGAATGTAGATAGCAGGTCTCTTCCTTTCATGGCAATGCTGAGGAACCTGAGGAACATGATCACTGTGGGCATCAGTGAGAAACATCATCGTAAAATCCTCAACAGACTGACCTCACAGGTCTGTGCCTTTTCACTTCTGCTGTAAATGAAACACACGCTTCTGTAAGACCATCTAACATTCATGCATGTGAAATGATGTCGCAGGAAGCTGTAATCCAGAGCAGACAGTTTCCCATCCGCTTCCTGTCTGCATATAAAGTCATTATGGAGCTCAGTAAATTTGGTAAGTCTGATTCTGTTGTTGCTGGTTGTGGAACTGCATTTGTATTAACCAATCAGATTTTAGCGTAAGGTTTTGGGCTTGGGGTTAGGGCTTTAAAAACATTTTTACCAATGCTTTATTACTGTCTGATTTTAGGGGTGGTTTTTGGTTAGCAATAGGTTTGTTGTATTAGAACTAGGTTTGTTTGGCAGTAATGCTGTTTAAGGACTAGTACAAAATGTTAATCAGGAACATGTCCTACATGACTATATCATATTACTCAACATACAGCTTTATTACAGTCAATACAAGTAATTCAGCTCTTCTGAAAGTGTTATTTTGGGTATTAACATAATATTTACTCAAGACGTTGAGTTCTGTTGATCTTTAAGAAGTTTCTTTTCAGCGGGTGGGTCGACGAAGGAACTTCCAAACTCGAATGAGATTCTGCGAGGTATTCTGAAGAAACTACCCAAGTGCAAGGGTAAACGTTATCGCCACTACGACTGGAACACTACAGAGCGCAAGAGACTGAGGGCCACAATGGGCGTTCCTTTCGTCTACCGCCTATTCCACGCTAAACGCAATCTTGTGAAAAAGGCTAAGTGCGTCCTGCTAAATATGTAGTTCACTGTTAAAGGAAGACAATTTTTCTGAAAGTATTAAATGATTGACGTGTACGTTTAACTCTTGCAACAACATAAAAGGTGACTTTGAAATCAAAATTGAAAAAATTTTACATCAATGTATTTTTCACAATTTTTTGGTGGTCTCTGATTGTTTAGTCAGATGCTGTACACTCAGAAGATTTTGGACCAGTACTGCTCTGCCTTGGAGAAAGCCATTCAGATCTCCTGCACGTTCAATATTCCTCCTCTGCCCGGACACACTCTTGTGATTTGTTATGCTGGTTTTGAAAGTAATCAAGAGCAAGACTCTCAGGACTTCTGCATCCCTCCAGAGGACACCAGTAGCATCGACGAGACAAAACTCTCAGCTTCGGTCAGATATGAACGTTTTGTTTATTTATCAGCTGTTTAATACAGTCTTATCTTTCTATATTACTTCCTGTATTAATTGTCAGCATGTCTCTGCATTTCTTTTTATGTTTTACATGCTGTAAAAGTTAATTCTGAATTCTAAAGATTATAGCGTGTAAAATTAGTCTAACTTTCTTTATTCATATTACTGTATATCTTTTGCTTTCACAGAAACAGGAGGCTGCTGTACTGCTGTCTATGATGATAAACCATTGCAGTGAACACGCACAAATTATTCTGAATAACTGGGACTTCAATGAGATCAGATTAAAGTCTGATAACCTTCTGGACAACGTGAGACAAACAATGAAATGTGTGAAGGTGAGAGTTGGCTTGGATTGGCTAGCATTATTATAGCCTAAAACTAGTAAGAGGAACTTGTGAATGCCACAAAAGGATAAAAAAAATTCCACAGGATAAGAGTGGAGAGTGCTTTTAAAAGTGGATTTGATGTTTTTGTGGGGTTTTAAACTGTTTATAGCCTTCTCACATATTTTGAATTGAATGTAGTGCCCTTATGTTTTATTTATGTTATATCATCTCTTTTTCAGGAAATTAATGACTCCAACAGAACAATTGAAGGCATTACGGCCACTCAGTTCTTCTCTAAGCTAACCCAAGAAAGGACAAAGGTGCGACTTTGCATTGTGTTTAATTAGTGGATGCCTAAAATCTTTTTATACAAAAAGGTGACATAATAAAAACATTCAGATAAAACCTTTTCTCTCGCAGGTGGATCGTATAATTGTAATCGAAAATTCCTGGGTGGACTCCATTTTGCTGGAGAAAATCAATAACTATCTGCAAGAAATAGACAGTGATGCTGTTGTGATAAATGTACTGCTTGGAAAAAAGTAGGTTTTGCTGATTTTCTTCAGGTTTCTGAGGCTGAAATGCTACTTGCTGTTACTTTGAGCAGAAATGTGGCTAAAATAAAGATGATCTCACATTTTGCATTGTTTTTAACAGGGCCCCAGAAGATGGTGAGGAAAAAGCGGACTCAAATACTGTGCTTTATGGGTTTAGCGAGCAGATCCTAAAGTAAGATCATTACCCAGCTAAAGAGGAACATTCTCAAAACATTGGCTAACGTTCTTCAAAGTTATCAAAAACATTCTAGCGGTAACGTTGGTAGAATGTTTATAAAGTTATATATTTAATGTTAGTGTTTAGTGGAACATTTAAAAGCAGAATCTTATAACCAATAGCGTTAATATAACGTCTACGAACAGAACGTTTTGAACATTCCTAGAACTTTTGAAATGACGTTTTTAACATTTTTGTTACTTAATGGAAACGTTCTGAAAACGTTTTACCACTTAAAAGGGTAGGGTAGGGCCAGGCAGAGCTGTTTGTGTGTATTCAGATATCTGTTCTGTGATTGTAGGTTTGTCACAGAGAGAGGCTCTTTAAGACTTCTGCAGCATGTGGAAAACATGGACAGAGTGTATAACATCCCTCCTCCACAAGGTCACAAAACTGAACCGGAGAGAGCTGCTGATCTCGTCACACTGCCAGCCACACCAAAGCTCAGGTGCTCGATTACCCATAAATCACTGGGTTTAAACAGAGTTTTTTTTTCCTGAAATAGGTCTGTCAAAGTGTGTACATGGTTTTTGTATTATTTTACTCCTTTATTTAACTGAGCTACTTAATTAGGAACCATTTCAGCTGAATAGAGAATGTTTTAAAGACACTTTCTAGCTTTAAAAGCATAAGATCACGCCCTCCATTCGGAACGATCTCCAAAGCCACGCCTCCTCCATTTTATACACATACATAGTAGGACATCCTATCATAGATCGTTTTATGGTCCTGTGGCTTCTACATAAGATGTGAAGAGACTTTCAACCAGCATAACAAAACATGTTTATGGAAAAGATTGCCTATCTTGCCTAAAGTTAGTCATAGTCTCAGTCAAGTCACCCATTCACTCCCTGATGCATTTTGCACACAAGTTATAAAAAGGTTTTCGTACATAAATTAAGAAATTGAAAGACTTACCCGTCCTACTCCCATAGGTGGCGAGGTGTTCGAGTGTTCATCTCATCCACCTTCAGAGACATGCACGCAGAGAGGGACGTTCTTGTGCGTACAGTGTTTCCAGAGCTGAGGAGACGTGCGGCACCACACTGCCTCTACCTGCAGGAGGTGGAACTGCGCTGGGGCGTTACCGAGGAGGAGTCCAGCCGCACTGTGGAGCTCTGTTTGTCGGAGGTCTGCCGTAGCCAACTTCTGCTTGGAATTCTGGGAGAGAGATACGGCCTAGTCCCTCCCCGCCCCACCCTTCCTGAACTTCCTCAGTACAGCTGGGTAAAACTGGAGTTGGCCCCTGCAAATACATTCATTTACTGATGCAGTTAAGGAATGACACAAACTGAGTGATGCAAAGCAGAGTTTTGCTAGCAAGCTAGTTAAGAGATGCAAGGTAGATTCAGTGTAAATGGAAGACAGTACCTTATAGCTAGTTACAGCTAGTTCTAACAGCTGTCATTCAATTCCTCAGTCTCAAGTAGCCTTCTTTAAAATCACTACACATTAGCACAGTAACACATATACTGTATGTGCCTCATTTTGCTGTGGTTTCATGTAATTGCGTTCATGTTTTGCTCTGTCAGTTGGGCTCTGCTCCTGTTGGGTTGTCCATCACTGAAATGGAGATTCGACAATTTGAAGCTTTGTATCCAGACTCTGCCCAGAGCCGTATGATGTTCTACTTCAGATCACCAGAGCTCTCCAGGTATATATTCATTCATCATTTGACCACTGATTGGATAATATAATGTCTTTGTATTTCATCGACGGTTTTTATCCACATATTGTGAAAATACAGACTTTTATCCTAACACTTGCTCTGATTGCTGGATGTTAACCGTAGGGTCTTCTCAAAACTAGTCCTTAATTTAAAAAAAAAAATCACCATCTACATCATATGTATATGTGCAGATGTTCCTCAGTCTGTGTGGTTCATTATTTGCTTTTTTTTGTTTGTATGTTTAGGTCAGTGCCAGTAGCGTGGAAGACAGACTTTGTAGCTGAATCCAAAGAAGCTGAAGCCAAAATGAACAGCCTGAAAACATGGATAAAAAACCACGAATTCAAAGTCACAGAAAAGTGAGTTCTGCACAGTTTACAGTTACTCAATTTCTGGAGCTCTTTTGGGAGAGTTTTGTGTTACCAGCAGAACGATTGTGGGCTCAATTATTGGGAACACAAATACTAGTTAAAAATATATACCTGATTCCACTGTCTTTTTGGAAAAAAGTGTCTGCCAAATGCATAAATGTAAATGTATACGGTGAGAATTGACACTGTATCTGTTCTGTGTTCTCTGCCTGATGTTCTCATAGTTATCCTTGTGAGTGGGGTGGAGTGGTGGATGGAAAGCCCTATGTGAAAGGTCTGGAGGACTTTGGGAAGGCGGTGCTGGAGGACATCTGGGAGACCCTGCAGAAGCTCTTTGTTGAGGTTAGACTTTATTCTTCATAGATCTTTCTGTGTTCCACTTATGTTTGATACCTCTGTGGATCCTTTCAGAATCACTATTAATTGATTAGTGCATTAGAATTAACTTTGCAGATATACAACCAATTTAAAAATAGTTCTTTTTATAAATAACTCTTGTTTCATGCATTCAGTCAAGACTTTCTCAGCATCTGGAAGCTTCTGTTGTTTGGAGATCTTAGATACAGTTTCTTAAATTAAGCTTGTTTGTTTTTTGTAGGAGACGGATGAAGATTTTTCCTCTGAGATTAAAGAACAGGAAGTGCATCAGGATGCCCAACAGCGACAGTTTCATGGAAGGGCAAAACTTATTTCCATGGCAACAGAAAAAATTCAGGAATGTCAAAAAAAAGGAGGACTTCTGCTGGTTGAAGGAAATCCTGGAGAGGGCAAAACTGTGTTTATGGTAAATTGCTTTTAAAACACGTAAATTGCATTTATCAATTCATGTTTAACTGTTCGATGTGTGATATATAGTTGTAAGTTTATAGCTTATGTAAGTCGATTTCAATGTTTTACTCTTGGTTTGTTTTATCAAGGCTGCCCTGGCCCAGGCACTCAAAACCTCAAGCAAAAACGAGAATGTCCCTTTTTGTGATGTCATATCCTACTCTACAGATGCTAGCCAATCAGCTTGCGATGTTGAACAGCTCCTTCGATGTCTTGTTCAGTGGCTGAGAAAAAGAAAAAATGATGATGCAGAGTTGGCTCAAAACACTTCTTATAAGTAAGAAACACTCTATAGGGTGCTATTAACATCATACATCTGTGTAATCTGTAATTACAAGCTTTATTTGAATAAATCACATTTAAGAACCATTCTTGCATTGCAGAGACTTGTTGTCAGAGTTCCACCTGCAGTTGAATGACCTGAGGAAAGGAAAGCCAATGGCCTTGCTCGTTGACGGGGCCGACCGCATACACGATAGTCAAGGTCAAAAGGTGTCGGAATGGATCCCACAAAACCTCCCCAAGGTTAGAGAGAGGACACACTTATATCTGCTGAGGTGTAGGATATATAATTTGCTCACAAGCCAGTTACTCTTCTCATTGTCCTGACAGGGTCTCTGCCTGATTCTGAGTGTGACTTCACAATCATTGCTCCAGAACACTATTTGTAAAAGAAAAGGTACCGTGTCATTTTCACTTGGACAGTTATCTTTCCTGGACAAGAAGGAGATTGTGCAGAAGCAACTTGTTGTGTATGGGAAGAAGCTGAGCGATTCCGCTTTTAATAACCAGGTGAACTTTCTTTTTTGGAGTAATATCGAACTTCAATTGGTTTAGTGATGGAATGATGATATATTGTTGTGTTTACCTGTAGCTTCTACAGCTGCTGATGAAGAAAGGTTCTGTGAGTCCACTCTACCTTCATTTGGCCTGCGAGGAACTGAGGAACTATGCCTCCTTTGAGAAGGTTCAATTTCACACTAATGAGACACTGCCATTCCAACTTCTTTTTGATGATATTCGTTATACGTATAGATTGATCCACGTACTGTTGCTTTGCTGATGATTATGATGTTTTTGTGTTGTAGATGAAGGACAGCCTGCAGTCTCTTCCTCAATCCCTGTGTGAACTGGTTCAAAAAGCTCTGCTGAGGATGGAGAGTCAGTATGGAGCAGCAGGGCTTGGATGGGCTTTAGCAACTCTTGCCATCAGCTCCACGGGTACTTCACGTTATGCTGTATATTGCTGTGTTACAAAGGCTTCTAAATGCTTAAGGCCCGGCCAACCATAGTCTAACTCTGACACACCAAATCAAATGGTTATACTGTGCCACTTTGATATAATATAATTTTGATATATTTTGGTACTGTATGAATTGTGTACCAAGACATTTATAGCTTTAAAGAAAATCATTTTTATTAGCCTGGTATGTGTCCAAAAACATGGTAATTTTAGTACAAATGAAGGTAAAACCCACATCTAATGGTGATTGGTTCTTATGCATCAACAATTTACAATTTAAAACATTTTGGATGCATTGTTAAATATATTGTGATTGACTTTTTTGTCAGGGCTGCGGGAGGCTGATCTTTACTCTATACTGAACCTGTGCAATGATATAAACTCCAGAGGTGGGCAGGTGGCATGGCAGGAAACCCTTCGTATAGCTAGACACCCAGAGAGTCGTGTTCCCATGGCAACATTCTCCCAGATGGCACGAACTTTGCACAGGTACAACACAATGACATGAATATGAGTGCTAAGAACTTCTGTTTCCACAGTTGATGACTTCTTTGGTTAATCTTGACTATGCAGCCTAATTGGACCCTCCCACGCCCAGGGATCAGATGATATCCTGACTCTGACCCATCCGGAGGTGAGGTCAGCGTTTGAACAGCTGTACCTTTCCACTGAAGAAGACAAACTCAGAACCCATCTCATAATTGCAGGTAAAAGAGTTGTAGCCCTGCAGTGTTTCTATAAACAGTAACGGATGTTTCTCTTTCTGCAATATATTCGATTTTTATATACATTAAATATATAGGATGAATTGTGTATATACATGTTTGTTTTGCCCAGCTCACATTTGGGTGAAGTCGAACCCTCAAGGAAAGGACACTTTTCTTCACTGTGATCCTGATTCTCTGTCCAGTCTACCTGCCCACCTGGTCAGTGTCTCTGAGTCCTGTTCAGCCTTTATGTCCTGTGTGAGGTTGATCTAACTCATGAGATGTTTTCTGATGTTTCTCTTCACTCTTTGTTCAGATGAGCTGTCATCAATGGGAGCCTCTGGGTTTGTTGCTTTCCAGTTACTATTTTCTCTATGCTAATGTGCGGCACGGACTTCTTCGTCAGCTTTTGGAGACCTACATTCTGTTCGGTAGGAAAACGTTTGGTTGCTTTATCTCTACAGCTGTCGCAGGTTTTCAGACTGATTCTTTGTCCTTCGACCTTTTAGACAAAGAAGATGCGACCAATCAGCTTCAGTCCTCAGGACCGGCAGGTATTTTGTTTGTGCTTCTTTTGTATTATTCTCTGTTTCTCAAATCACAGTCATATCTCCAGGGGTTTTGTAGGCTCCTGTGGTAAAGCCACACCAAATGCATGTTTGTTTTTCAGATATTGAAGACTGTCTCAGTTTCCTGAAGCTTCACAGTCCTCTGCTCTCCCAGTGGCCTGCTCTCTTTGTACAGACAGCTCTGAACGAACCGCAGGGCAGCTCCGCTCGCTCATGGGCTGAAGGTATGACTCGAAGAGGAGGTGTGCAAGCTGTGAAGTGGCTGAACAACACAGAAGCAACCCGAAAAGAAGTCAGGTACTCTTATTTAAGAGTATTGTAACACATTTATTGTAATATCAGAGATTACTGATCTTACTTGAAGTGCTTAATGTAAGATGTATTTTTAGTTTGACAAGTATTTGTTTTATCAAATGTAGGGTAGACAGTTTTGGAAAGGCTAACAATAGCAAGCTACCTTTAAAAGCTTAGATCCACTCTCCAAAGCCACGCCTCCAAAACACATGAAGCATAGTTTGGCAGGCAAGTAGGACATCCTGTCACTGCATTAGGACCGCATGCAATGATTGGATGAACATTTTATGGTCCAGTGCCTTGCAGAGAAGTTATATATACACCACTTAGTAATTGCTATAAGGATGTAAGAGACTGTCTAACAAAAACTGTTTCTGGAACAAATCACCTACCCTGCTTTTAAAGCTTGTTTCATATACGAAGTTGATTTTTGTTTGTAACATATGGTAATCCGGTTTAAAATATTTTGTGCTTTTGCTCAGTGAGCTGGTTTCCACCTTCCAGTCTGAGCCCAGCTGTGTGGGGATGAGTCCTGATGGAGGACTTGTTGCCGTGGGAACTGAAGAAGGAACGCTTCACTTTGTTCACACAGAGACGGGGCAGGTAACAAACGATCTGAATTAAGTTTTTTTTTTATCACATTTATGATGATAAAACTGACATTACAAGTGGCTTTATATCCTTTTTGCATTATTTTTGTAAACAGGAACTGAAGTCTTTAGTGAGCAGCTGTGATGGCATCTCTGGATGCATCTTTCTTAAGGAAAGGCTTCTGGGAATAACCTCATTTGATGGGCAGATGGAAGTGTGGGATGTTGAGAGTGGTTGCAAGTAGGGAATATTTACACTTTTTTTCCACACAGAGACATTTAGAATTCACACAATAGAAATGTGTCTGTGTAAAATGAACAGAAATGACTTAAAAGTCTTTTTTTTTGTCAATTTAAGAACTGCCTGCCTCAGTGCCCACTCCAACAGAATCACAGGATGTGACATCAGTCCAGACAGGAAACACTTTGCTACTGTCTCAATAGACTTAAACGTGAAGGTGAAACCATAAAGAAATTCAATCTGCTACACCTGTAAAATCTGTTAAAACTGTATTGGTATAACAAAAGTCATTATTTATGTCTTTAACTACAGGTGTGGTCAACGCAAAAGAGCAAAGAGGTGGCGTCCCTCCTGAATCCCTCTCCTCTGAACTGTGTGAACTTTGACCCTGAGGGTCTTCTCCTGGCAGTGGGCTCCTGGGATGGAGCTGTTCGTGTGTGGTACTGGTTAGAAAATCAAAACATTACGGTGAGGAAGATATTTCTGACGATGATACAGTAAAGAAAGATACATCAGTACTTCAAACGGTCTCTTTTTCTTCTTCAGACTCTGACAGGTCATCAGAGTTCTGTGCGCAGTCTGTCTTTCTCTCCCTGTTCCTCCATGCTGTGCTCAGGCAGTTTGCTTGGAGAAGTCTGTCTCTGGTCAGTTACAGCAGCCACTTGTTTGGGTAGTTATCATGCTCACTCTGGATCCACCGAGTCCCTAAACTTCATACAGGGTGGAGCCCTGTTGCTGAGTGCTGGATATGACAATGTGGTAAGGAATATAATCTTAAGAAAACTAGCTAAAAACTAGCTTGTGTGGTTGCCAGTTGGTAACATTGTTTTTACCCAGCTAAGAAGGAACATTCTCAGAATGTTGGCTAATGTTCTTTAAAAGTTATCAAAAATGAATAGAACATTTTTAAAATACATCAAAAACATTATTAAGTGATTAGTGGAAATTTTTAAAAACAGAATTTAAAAAAATGTTTGAATAATGTTCTGATAACCAAGCAATAATGTTTATATAGCATCGAAGAAACTGGGCATTTTGAGCGTTCCAAGAACATTCAAAATACATTTTTTAAATGTTTTTGCTACTTAATGGAAATGTTAGAGAAACAGTATTACAACCTAATAGTTGTCATTAGTTAGCATTGAACCTTGTAACTATTTTGTAACGTTTTGTTACATTGTGCTTGTTCCACCAGGTATGTCACCTCATACTCAGGATACAGGATGAGTAATAATTAATATCTAACTATTAATTAAATCTATTTATATTGTCTAGATTCAGATGTGGTCTGGGGGTCTTGGACGGTCTGTCATTGTCCTGGGAGAGGAAAAGGTATTTAAGGTTCTTAAATTAGCATTAGGTGTTATTGTGAGTTACTGTGCACTTCAGGTAAGATAGTATTTATTCATGATTTTCAGAATCCAACAGCAAAGCAGCTAAAGCACTCCAGACATAGACATGAGGAAGAAACTACTGCTCTTTGTGTGGCTGTAGCCAGTCAGTATGCTGCTGTGGGTTACCATGGAGACGGTGTGAAACTGTACAATTCTGAGTCAGGTACACAAATTTGCTTTTTGTAAACCGTATTAAAGGAGTCATTCATCTATGCTGGGCTCGTATTGGCTGAATGATACAGAATGCTACTGTATGTTCTGTAGGAAGGAAGGTCTGGAGCACTGAGAAGCTCCAGGTGTCCATTCTCTGCCTGATGTGGATGGAGGCTGAAGAGGCAGAAATGCTGCTGTCTGGGGGCTCGGACCACCATCTCAGGATCTGGGAAAAGCCAAGAGATAAGCCAGAAAGCCTTGTGCTAATAGGATCATTTGGGGTTCAGAAGGGACCTGTCCTCGCTCTGGCTCAAAACTCTACTCATGTGGCATCTGCAGCTGGTTAGTGGACACACCCTTTAAGTGTTCTGAATCCATTTTGGTAACCTGGTATTAACCGCCTACACACCT
>JAZGTK010011832.1:0-15314 GCA_036877625.1 Ambastaia sidthimunki | reverse complement strand
TGGCCCCTGAACTAGGACTGATATCTTTGTATTGGGGCTGTGACATTACACAGTCATCTCAACATCAAACTGTTTTTATACCATCAGGGTATTGAAATCATGGAGGCTGATGTTATCGGGGTCTGTGGTATAGAGGCCCGGGGTCTTGTCGAAGGTAGCAGTTCCCCTCTGGATGTGGGGACCCCATGCCAGGATAACGTGGAGGATTTTGTGGGACTGGTGAGCAATGAGGAGAGAGGGGAGACACCAGGAAGGGAAGAGCTGGAGGAGCTGGACCCTGATGCTGAGAACAAGGACCAAAATGCATTTGGTTAGTGTTTTTTAAAGCGTTAATCTTTTAAAGCAATGTTCCTGGTTTAGTACAAGATCTGTCAACAGCATTTATAGTAAAATGTAGATTGCCATAGAAAATAATTTGAGTTGTCTGTGAAATTATAAACATTGTGGTTACAGTAAGGTACTTATGATGGAAATAAAGAGGCACAGAAAAAGTATTTAAGAAGTAGTTCTACGACTTTGTCATATTAAACGTCTTTATCTTGGAAGAAATGTGCTTTGTGGTGGGAATTTGTGTTGGGATGACTAGCGCTTGTCAACAATTTTGTGAAAATGTATTTCTGTTATTATAGGAAAAGAGGTTTTATTGCTGATGCAGGCGCTTCATTCTTTGGTCACCCCAGAAGAGAAACTTGCAGCCCTTTGTAAGAAATATGCTGACCTGGTACGTGTGTAACTTGAGAAATTATACTGAACGGCAATAGTAAATTTTGTGCTTAATGTCCCTAAAGAGATGGATCTGTCAACTGGATCTATATGGTTTATTTTCTCCAGTGGAACACAAAGTTATTTAACAGAATATCTAAACTGCTGTGCAGAAGTTAATAGGATTTGGGACTGTCAGGTTCTAAAAAGGATAAATAAAAGTCTATATATCTTGTGCTATAAAATACTGTAAATGTGTCTTTCCTCATGGGAAGCTAGAGGAAAGCCGCAGCATGCAAAAGCAGGTGAAGGTGTTGCAGAAAAAGCAGAACGTGGTGCTCAAAGAGAAGATACACCTGCAGAGCGAACACAGCAAGGCCATCCTCGCACGCAGCAAACTGGAGAGTCTGTGCAGGGAGCTTCAACGTCACAACAAGACCCTGAAGGTAAAGAACCGTGCCCACAACTTATTAACAACAAACTAACCCTCTCAGAAACAGTTCAGGAATCAGTGATGATCAAACATGAGGCCCACACTTGTAATTTTGTCCCGTGCCACATACATTTACGTGTAAATGTTTATGAATGTTATGAATGTGATCTCAACCTTTTTGACTCCTCCCAACGATGTCCACAAGAAAATTTGCAGACCCCCCACTCACAGTTTCTTGGCCTACCTAAACTGTGTATTCATTATAACCACAAACAAATATCTTGATTTGTAGTTGTTTTAGCTCATTTGAATGCTTGCAGTGTCTTATTTTATCCTGAGGCCCCTTGGTAGTTTGTTGAGAAAGTTTGTTGTTGACTTCATGGTTGAGAAACTGGTGTGGTGTGTGAGCACGTTTCTGCCGTTGATGGCAGGAGGAGAACGCTCAGAGGTTTAGGGAGTACGAGGAGCAACGTAAGGAGGCGACTCTGCACTTCCAGATGACCCTCAACGAGATCGAGGCCCAGATTGAAAAGCATAACTCACACAACGGCAGACTGCGGCAGGAGAACATGGAGATAGCTGAGAAACTCAAGAAGCTCATTGAGCAGTACGAGCTCCGGGAGGAGGTGAGCCAACATCGGTCACATATTTAAACTGACTGTGATGCTCTGCTTGAGTCCCTCAACACTTTAGGGAACTGAGAGATGCCCTGCTTCAGAACAATGGTCTATTTAATTTTTTAGCCATTGAATCATAAATCATTTACATTGCTGCTGAGGTGTGACTGATCTAAAATACAAATGTTAGTTTGAATAGTTGTGGCTCGTGGATTTGTGCCCATGTGCCAGTTAAAGATTCAGAAAGATTATTCAGTGGTGTTTCATTTTATGGTTTGGCATGCATGCTGTTGCATGTTTGGGCGTGCTAGACTGAGCACAATACTAAGATGCAACCACTAAATCACTCATAGGATCCAGCCAGGCATGTGGGATTATACAGACAGGCATGTGGGATTATACAGCCATGCATGTGGAATTATACAGCCATGCATGTGGGATTATATGGTCTCTTTATCAGGCCTTAGTGTGCCTGATGGTAAGCTCCTCTCACTGTTATAATTTTACAGAAACTGCAACATTAAAAAGTTGGCTTTGAGTGAGAACTAATTTTCATAATAGATCTTGTTAAATTTGCAATAATTGTAGAGTAAAAATACTAGGTTTTGTTGTAGTTTAATGTTGTAATGTCATTGTAATGTCAAATTTCAATTTAACTATTTGAAGTGTAGTGTAAATATGACGTTTGTCTGTCTTCAGCACATCGATAAGGTGTTTAAACATAAGGAACTGCAGCAACAGCTGGTGGATGCTAAACTTCAGAGAACGGCCGAGCTGATGCGAGAGGTGGAGGAGAAACAGCAGAGAGAAAGAGAGTTTGTGAGTATCTTCAGRKMCTGATTRCCTCTTCCTGCAGCAGTTGAATGCTSATACAGGGATGAAAGAATTGAATAATGAAAGAATTGAATAATGAAAGAATTGAATAATGAAAGAATTGTTAGGAAAGCTACTAGAGAATCTAGCTTCTAAAGTTACAAGGTACCCATAATTAAGTAGTTAAACTAGTATTACTTAGAAACGTATTTGGCTACACTAAAAATTATTGATAAAAAGTAGCTAACCACAATAAATGATATATAATGTTTAGGCTATAACATTTTTTTTAAATAATGAGAGCAGTCCCTTTATTTTTCACTATACTAGTGAGACTTGCATTGCCATTCAAGTTAACATCTGTCTTAATTACCTATGATGCTAAACTATTAAAATACAGATTTTGATACATTAACTTTAATATTGGGCTTATAACACACAATATTGTCATCCGATCATTTTTCTCAAGCTTTCAGTGTCTGTTTCTTTGTCTCTGTTCAGCTCCTGAAAGACGCGACTGAGTCGAGACACAAATGTGAACTGATGAAGGAACAGGAGCATCAGTTAAAACAGCAGCTCACTCTGTACATGGACAAGTTTGAGGAGTTTCAGACCACCCTCGCCAAGAGCAACGAGGTCTTCACCACCTTCAGACAAGAGATGGAGAAAGTAAGTGGGCAGCATCTCACCATCTTTATTTCTGACAGATTCACCTGATTTTGACAATCGTGACAGACTTGTTTTGTAATCAGACACTTGATAAGTTTCCTGAAAGAAGGTGAAGGCCACATGATCTCGGTATGTAAAGGCCGGCTTTCCATGAAAACTGTTTGTTTTTGGTGACTTACTAGATGACAAAGAAGATCAAGAAGCTTGAGAAGGAGACCACTTTATGGAGGACCAAATGGGAGACCAATAACCAGACTCTGCTGCAGATGGCAGAAGAGGTGAGCGGAATGATTAACATGTTAAAAAAATAATAATAACTTCAGCTGTTTGGCAAACTTGTGTCAGACCAGCCACTAAATTAGTCCCCTTAGACCATTGCCTAAACCCTGCCCTCTCACCAAAACTTCACCCTCCTCAGACATGTCACAGAACCCATTGCAAAATGGTAGACACAAATGTCTAAATACAGTACTGTTCAAAAGTCAGGTAGCAGGGAGTTTATCTGTGGTATTCCAAAACGTAACAAATTGCTTTGGCATTTTTCTTGTAGAAAACTGTGAGAGATAAGAATTACAAGGCCCTCCAAAGCAAACTTGAACGTCTGGAGAAGCTTTGCAGAGCCCTGCAGAGAGAACGCAATGACCTGAACCAGAAGCTCAGGTCCCTCCAGGGCCCAGTCAAAGATCTTGAGGAAGAGGGTACTGGCCCTCCCGACCCCCAGCCAGAGGAGCACCCCGACCAGCCCTCAACCCCAGAGATGGAGAGAGAGGTGGAGGGAGAAATAGAGGATTTGGTGCCTGAAACAGAGAAACTTAGACTTCAGTCTGAGGACGAGGGCAACTCTACATTAACACAACTCATTGACGACTGAGCCTGGCCTTCTGGTGGCCTTTCTTTTTTTCGTGGAGGTATATATTTTTGTCTAACAATTATCATAACAAAATTTGTGAGGATAAAGCAGGACATTAGTGAAGAAGCTAACTGCTCTATGTTGTTAATCAGCTTTGTGGCGAGCACTTTTTACTCCATTTTTTATCACATTGTATTTTTGTAGGAAATGGTCATGTGGTCCAAAATGGCCGCCGTGCAGCTTTGTTTCTTACGTCTTTTTGCTTTTCTTTTCTCATTGTCGATTCAGCCCTTCAGCTGTGCTGTAGTTACACTTGTCTTTTCTCTTCAATAAATGTAGCTCTTAGCACTGACCTCTAGAATTAGAAATAATAAACTTTTCGGATGCATATAATGTTGAATACAGAATACAGCTATTTTGAAATAACCGTATGTAGTAAGCAAACCAATCCTACTCTGAATGTCTAGATAAAACCTCGAAATGGGGCATTATTAACAGATGTATTAAAACACACTCACCTGCTCTTTGGCATATTGAGTCTGAGCCAGGAAGGGTCCTTAACAGGTCAAGCTTCCATTGATTTGATTGAAACTGACTTGAAATGGAGTTTAATGGAAGATCCATGACTCATAAATGAAGATTCTTAGATTCATCTGAGACTTTATGCTGCCTGTGGCTTTATTCATATGAGAATATGATTAAGGGCTAGTGTGACTTTGAAAAGGCTGCTATATCTTAAACAGTTGTGATCTAATAGAACAGGGTCAAACCATCTCACTTCCTGCAGGACCAAGAATATCAGCAGATTAAGAACGTTTGATGATGTCATCAGGAGGGTAGTGACACTTTTTTGTAATGCACTGTAACAGCTGAAGGAAAAGGCATCTTAACCAGCAGATCTTTACCGATTCATAATGATGTAAAAACAGTTGCCAAATGCGTTTATATTTCTTGAAGTTACTTACATTTTTGCAGCCCCATTTATTTTGTGGTGAGTTTGTTTCTTTTTGTTGGATTGAGGTATCCAACCCACCACAAGCTAGTTGACATGTTATAAAATTAGACTTTACCAAACAATGAAATTAATTTGATCCATCCTCAACCAGTGTAAAGAATTACTATAATTATTATTAGTTATTAATTATTAGTCTTTTTTTATTAAAAGAAGAAAAATCCCTTTTTTGATTGTCCTAAAATAATAACCTCAAAAATATTATTGTATGTTTAAAGTGACTGAGTAGATAAGATTCAGAACCTAATGCAGTTGTTCTCGAGAGTTCTAGATTACTTTTGTTGTTTTAATTGGATTGTTTTATCATTTGTATATTAATGAAGCACTTTTTGGTACAGTTGGCATCTGAGCAGTTTGTCTGTCTAAAATTGACATCTCGCATTATTTTCACTTTTTAACTGGACACAAAGATGACTGAAAATTGTTTTATTTTAAAAAGCGGCCTTGACGTATTTGATACTGGATATACTGAATGTGATTGTCTATTTTGTTTGGCTTTTGTAATGAACAAGAATAAAATGTCTGTAATTCAAGATTTACATGCAGAAATGTTCTAAAGAGCTGCATACATGGTCAGTATTGCTAACAATGTGAAACTGTACGTAGAGAACTAAACCAATGAATGTAGAAATGCGTATTTCTAATGCAAGTTGCCAATGTCACGTCTAAGATCTGTTTGTTACATGGCATGGGCACACAGGGTCTAGAATCATTTGCTCCTCAGGTCCATGAAGCAACATCTGGCTTTGTGCATGCCTTCATCTGAACATCTGACACAGGCCAGTACATTCCCAAGTCGTGACTCCAAGAAAATGTATTTTGTTTTCATTATAATGCTGAACATTAAAATATTGATAGTAAACATTTTACAGAATGCTTTCAGTCAACTGACCACAACTGTTGTTTTTTATTCAAATTAAATGTAATGCAGACAGCCTCCAAGTATTTGGAAAACTGTTTTTCATAAATCCCAATAAGATTAATGGGTTTTAAGGGCAGAAAAATGTGATTTTTTTTTTTTTTTCATTTTGCCAAGCTCTGAAACTTAACAAAATGGAAAGGTAGACGTTCATCAATGCAGTATTTTTTCATTGTCAAATCCCTTCCCCAAATTGTGGATAACAATGCTTATTTTGTCTCAGCACCTGAAGTGCAGATTTTCTCAGATAGTTTCACATCACTTTAAAATCTTTGATTGTCTTTGTGCAGAAGAGGTCCAAATCCTTTAAGAATGTTTATTAATACTGCATCTGTAATTGGGGTTACATGTTGATCCTATCATTGGCTTCTGCTGTTTTTTATTTTGCCCCAGTTTGATTCTCAGGTTATGCAAGAAATCTACCTCTGCAGGTAAGACATACTGTGAAGGACCCTCAAGAGAGCATCTCTTTCTCCCCAGCTCAGCCCATGACCCCTCTGAGATTGTACAATATTCTTGTAGTTCTGTTCTGTTTTCCAATAAAACATTTTGTAGAATTTTCCTTTGTCGTTCATTGGATTTCTTGAGTGGACCAATGGAATGTTATGACAAATAAGGAATTTTACATTTATTCATTTGGCAGACACTTTTATCCAAAGTGACTTGAATTCAAGGTATACATTTTATCAGTACTTGCACTCCCTGGGATCGAACCCACAACCTTTGCGCTGCTAACGCAATGCTCTACCAGTTAAGCTACAGAAACATTGTTAAGTTACCTGCTTGTTGAAACCTAAATTGATCCACACTTACTAGTATACACATACTGTTACATAGCAAACATTTACACATTTTCATGCATCAAGTGAAAGAAAAACGATGGTTTATCTGCACTTTATTTTTCAGGACTGAATTTTAAGCACAGAATTGTAAGTTCAATTATCAACAATTTGGAAATACAAAATCATTTCAAAAGTTCTTACAAAAGGATTTATCGACACCAAAACTAAAATTGTGATAATTGTGAAAAAGCCACATCAGGCCGTAACTTCTCAGAAGTGACTGAAAATGTGGTGCTGTCTCCTGACCTCTTCCTCCAGACTAGAAAAATCCCTTCAGACCGTCATTCCAATTTTAAACCAAAAGTCAATCTTCTGTACAATAATGAATGAACCGTTCAGAAAGGTGTCTACAGAAGGACCCTGTAATAACTGATGTATGTTGTATATATGAAGTGGGAAATAAAAGGATGTATCATTTCTGAATAATGAAAACCATAAGCTGAGGAGCGGGAAAAGCCATGAAAGTGCTGCAGATGTTTAATGAGAACCCTGCTGCAGAGAAGACAAGCGTAAGTTCTTGTTATGATGTTAGGATGTCTGTCCCTCCAGCTCTGACGCGGGCGTATCTGGCTCTTCATCATTATAGATGTTCTCAGCCTAGTCAAAAGTTTAATTTGAGATTATGACACTAAATTCAAAATCAAACTGATTACAAATATAATGACTTAACCAAAATAATCATCGATTTCTGTGCAAGTTGTTGCTACACTTCAATGTTGCTACACTTACCATCTGCCACACTTGCATAATGTTGTCCTCTGACACTGAACAGATTACCCAGGGTTCATTTGGGTTCCAGGAGAAATCTGAGATCTTTGCTGTGTGTCCACCGTGAATGAACTGCCAAAACCAACAAAAACGATATAATGGGGGCAAAATGGAAAACTAAAAGATTTTTTAAATTATAAGAAACGTAAAGCGTCTCAAAACTGTTGATTGGAAGTGTATGTCCTTAATCTTACACATTCTTTATAGATCATTTCTGCGATAAATAATTCTTTCCTTTATGACTCACCAGTAGCTCAGGAGGCCCATCCTCTGCGTCCTCAGCAGACTGCTCCTCTCCAATTTTACTACAAATTAAATAATAATAGTACAGTCACTATTTCACACAGGTATTTGTGAATCCACAAATAGCAGATGCAGACTCATAAGATGAGACCTTCATGGCAGATGTTTCTGAGGTAAGTACTTGAATGAATTTAAGCGTTCATAATAATTCTAATACTTTGTACAAATGTCCATCACAGTATTTGTTCACACAGTAGCATTTACAAAAATTACTTTGTCAGTGAAGAAATGACTGATGTTCAATAAGAGCCACTGTAGGGAATGTTGTCAAAGCAATTCATTATAAACTTAGAGGACAGAGTGGCAATACCTCAGATCCCAAACATTGAGACGTCTGTCTGTGCCACTGGAGGCCAGGATGGTCTCGTTATGGGGAGACCACTGGACCTGTCAAAAGCACAAGCACAGCTCTACAGCTTCCACAATTCTGGAATTTTGAAACTCATGAGGTACTTTGTCGAAATCTTTGAGTGTTACCTGGAAGATTTCGTCCTTGTGCGATTCAAACGAGTGAAGCTTTAGCTTCAGGTTACGCAGATCCCACAATGCAACAGTCTACAGTGATAAACACATAACAACCAGACAGAGCAGTAAGCCTGTGTGCTTTTGTTTCTTTCTTTCGTCATGTGTGTGAAGGTTATTTATAGCTTAAATATACCTTGTCTGCCGAGCCAGTGGCGAGAATAAACTCGCTGTATGGGTTGAAGGATAGGCAGTTGACTTCAGCTGTGTGGGCATCTACAGAGTGACTTGGCTTTGATGTGTTATTCGATCGTGTGTCCCAGCTAAAGAAAACAAGAATTAATTTCCGAAATTTAACACTGAAAATCTGTAACAAATAATAAATAAAAATGTCCTAATCTGACAGCAGTCCTAATATAAAGCTATAATCTGTCATTTTTGCCTCTCTAACGGCATTTATGTTTGAAACACAAAACTTTACTTGCAGAGTTATTTTCTTAATGTGGTTTCTGATGAAAAAACTGCTGAAAGAACAAGCTACAAACGCTCCACCTAGCCAACACCCACACATGAGATTTAGGAGCCAAGTCTAACTGACATTTTGCAGGAAATCAACCTGACAGCTAAAATTATGACATCTATCAGCACCATAGTCTTACAAAATTCTGTGCAGGGAAAGTGTTTTGAACACATTTTGTCTACTATTTTGAACACATTTTTCTTACATCATGAGTTTCTGGTCATCAGCCACAGAGCCGAAGAGTGATTCATGTAGAAGATGCCAGGACACGTCCTCCACCACAGCTGTGTGACCTGTGAAGATGGTCTTGGCATCTACTATCTTCCCCTCTTTTGGAACACCACTGATGTCCCATAGACAGATTGTCTAAAGATAAAAAGAGATCTTAGAAAATAGAGACTGAAGTAGTTGAGAACTACAAAACTGTTACAAAACTATTTGAGTCATTATTATAGCAACCGATGTAGACGCACCAGATATTCACATCGCATCCGATTTAATTACATGCAAAATGGCCAGTCAGTCCTATAGACTGAATTTGAAAACCAAAATGGATTTGGGTGCAGTGCAAACACAGCCTTTGATTCTGAAGTCATGCGCTAACTCACATGGTCATCTGATGCACTAAGCAAGTTTCCACTGAGGTTGGGGTTCCAGGACAAGCCGTAGCCCTCCTTCTGATGCCCCCGCAGCCTCAGGTCTGGATTACATTCACCACTGGGGTCTGGAAACGGACAGAATAGACTTCTCATTCACAACAACAATATTAATGTAAGATTTATTATATAACAAAAGATGAAATGGATTCTTTGGATCAGTGAAATCCTGACCTGGTTTGGATGGATGTTTGGTGTAGTCAAACACCAGCACGTCAGAGGTGGGGGTCTTGGTGGCGATGATGCAGGGGTTTTGTGGCATGTATCGGGCCCTGTTCACCTCTCCTTCATGATTGATCTTAATCTCAATTTCAATCTTTCCGCTGACTGACCCAAACCCTCCAAACTCTAAAAACAAATGTCGATACACATTCACTGACAACTCTGTCCGATGTCTCACGTTCAACTGACGTCTAACTACAAGATCTGGTTATATCGACTTTGAGAACAAATCAGTTTGCATCAACCAAAAATGATCTCAAGCTGACAAATGACAGCAGCAGTCCAAACACAGCTTGCCCTCTTAAATACCCTGTGCATTCCTGAACATCTTGTAAGACTGATCATACCTGCTGAAGAAACAGAGTCACACGCATTAATCTACGTCAGTACAATGAACGTACAGCATTCAGGAATACAAAGTTGACCGTTTAAAGTCAGATCATCTCTTACCTCCTTTCTCACTATCATAGTGGGAGGCATCAAACTGAGCGTCATCATTAGGTATCTGAACGCTTGCGATGACCAAGTGGTTCTGTTCATCTGAAGTGTGTGTGCCCAACACCAGCCGATGAACTGCGTAATCCTTTCCCTCAGGCCTTCACAAAGCAACATCAATAAAAGAGCTGCTGAAGGCTAATTTTTATGCTCAAATTCTTATAATTTCAGTAATATTCTTATTATAGTAATATATATATCCTTATCAAGAGTGTATTTTATTTTAATTATTCAAATGTTTTATTTTTACTGCCTGTTAAGCTCCAGTACACCAAGACAAATTCCATGTCCATGTAAACCAGATTACAAGCAGCCTGTTTATAATCTGTAAGTTTTAACAGAGGCAGGTGGACATGCTAGTCAATGGATTACCTGTTGACATCAGGAAGCCACTGTACCGTCAAACTCGGCCACTCGAGTGCATGTGTCATGACTAGATCATAAAGAAATGGTGTGTTTTTCTTCCAGATCTTGTATTCTTCATTTATTACTCTCTCCTCCACAGCATCGTCGTACACTGTCAATGGAGAATAAACAGAACAAATGCATGAAAAGGATCATATTTCAAATGCATTGTGGGAGTGTACCAGGCAAAACGGAGCCATATACTCACACAGATAACGGAACAGAAACTATAGTAAATTATGACTACACTGGTCCTTTAACGGTGCGCTGTAGTACGTGAATTATGGAGGGAACTCAGAAAACATCTACAAAAATAAAAAAACAACTACAAAATACAATCACGTTATTATGTCAATAGCGTTAAATTATATTACCTATGCGTATTTTGGATAAAATCGCGTGCATAATGTAATATTCATTCATTCACTTCAGTATGTGTGTCACATCCATTAGCATTTTAGGCTAACGCTAACAAACTCTGATAAAGAAAAACACTGCATACGATGCATTTAGCAAAAAGTTTACCTTCTTTGTCTGCCATTATGGCGTGTTTTCTGCAGGTTAACCACTGAAGTAGATCTGGGATTTAAAGCCTGAAATCGGAAAAAGGGGTTTCGGGGTTTTAATCTCCAGATTCCGTCACTGCTTGTAAAACCAGACTGCATCCCATTCGCGCAAATTCTAAAGACGTCCGACTCGCGAATGATTCATTCTTTTGAATCGATTCTTTTAATTCCAGTCGAATTGATCTACAAAGCTTTTGGAGTCAAAGTTTTTGCAGGCAAAGACAATTTGCTGGCTAGAAAGACAAAGCTGGGACTCTTTTTGAGTGATGCATTTTAACTCTGGTCTATAATACTACGATAATACGTACTAAGCATCCACATACTTTGTTAAAATGCTTGCAATGGAAAGTTATTTACTGTACATTAAATGTATAGAGTCATACTTAATACGAATCTAATGAACAATTGTAATATTGTAATAATCCGCACCAATTGTAATAATTTTAATTTTAGTTTGCATGAGTTTTATTGTATACTTCAATTTTTATTATATTATTTTAATAGGTTTGTTTAAACGAACCGACTCTCGTAAATCATTCTGACCAGAGAATCGGTCTTCCCAGTACTAACTTGAGCATGCGCGTTCATACGCTCTCAGAGTGCGACAAATAAGTGTGACGTCATCATTATGCTGTTAGTGTAAATGTGTTTCGCCTATGTGTGTCTTTTGCAGTTATCTACCTATTTAATGTGTGACTAAGGGTCAGAAATAGCAGATAATAATTCATGCTAATTTCAGGCAGATTCTTCACAGCCGCTAGGCTCTGATTTGACCAATGAGAATAAATAAAATTAATCTGAAACTGCTCCTACAATCCAGGTGCGATTACAACAAGAATGGATGAATTCAGGGTGAAAAGAGCTATTATCTTTTGTCACAAAATGCCTATGTCTGTTTAAATATCTATTATAATATAGTGCTTTTATCTGTCAAGTCAACTCTAGATGATCAAACATCTCATGTTATCTAAAATGAATCGACTTCAACAAAACAATCTGTCAAGAATGAATGATGTCTTTTTCATGTTTGCACGTTTTTATGATTTTGTTTGTTTAGCAAAACACTGCTTTTTCCTTAACTAAGATAAACACAAAGGTTTCATAATCCAGGAAGTGTCCACTTATCCTAAAGAAAATTTATCTTTTCAAGTCATTTAAATGTGAAGTACTAATGTACTAAAGTACTAATGAATAGATTGCTAACCTAAAAAAGATCAGTGCACTAAAATACTGCATGTAGATGTTTTTACAGTACACAAGACGCAGTACACAATATGTGTACTGTCATCTTTGAACTACAAAGTACTGGTAATATCAGTTCATACTGTGTATGTTTGCACTATTTATTGCTTTAAAATGTTGTTACTGTGTTCATTGAGCAGCTGCTGTGTTTTAATTTGCATTGCATGATGTCCTGCTATTACTGTAATATTTGCTGAAGACAGATTTGTAATTAAATTACAATTAAATTACAAAAATTACTGTTTTCTTAAGATTTGAGGGGTTGTTGAGTGATGGTGTTGGAAATGACATTTTGTGCAGTCTTACAGATGGCATTACATAAACTACAAAAATTAGACGACACACTGCAATATCTCAGTTTTATTGTTCATTTTGCTTAGATGACACTTCAAAAAACATCTTTCCAGAAAAAAAGGCTAATAAGATAGCATACAAAGATACACAATTTTAAAGGGATAATTCAGCCAAAATGAAGCTTCTGTCATGATTTACTCATCATGTTGTTTTAAATCTGTATGAGGTGAGTAAATGGTGACAGAATGCTTGTTTTTGGATGAATTAACACTTTAAGAAAAAAGGCATGAGCATGGTGGAAAATATTCTTTGGTATTGGAAATAAAACTTTTAACAGTAAGGTGTTGAATGAAAAATCTCCTAATCTGTCTGACCAATTACACGTTTACAGGAGGAAATCATTACAGTGTTGCTGGTCAAATACTTATTAATACTGTTAATGTTAATTCAACACAATCAGCATAAGAACTGATGCCGAAAGCTCTCAATATTTAATTTAGAATTCTACAAAGAATCTGCAATGTGTTTTGCTTTTTGTAATTCCCTGTTGTGAACAGGATTGGAATGTTTGGTTCCTAACACTTCAGAAATTCCTTGTCTAAAACAGTGACAGCCCATGTTGCATTGATGTGGACCTATAGAGAGTTGCATAAGATACTGGCAAACTATCAGCTGTAATAGTGTTTTAAGGCAGCTGAAGGCGAGAGGTAATGTTTCAACACAGAGAAGACATTGTGAGAAAAGATAAGTAAATGATTGTAGTTGACACAAATCTGTGCTACACATATACTGACACAAACCTAAATCCAAACAGCCAAACATTGTAGGAAATTTGCATATCTACTGTATCGTAACTGAGATAGAGGTGCAGATAAATATTCTAATATGCTCAATTCCCAAAGATGTTTGGCAGTAAAAATACAGGCTTTGAAACCGAATTGTTTCTGTAGGAAGTGTTGATTTTCTAACACTTTTACAAACACTCTGTCTGAAAGCTAATCTAAAATAAAGATGTGGAGTATTCTGGACTATATAACATGCCCACTGATACAGAAAGAAAAATAAGTGTTGATATTTGGTCTGAGCGAGTTCTCAGGTTTTATGTCAGTCCAATCTCCTCCAGAACACTACGTGGTGTCTCAGCTTCCTGTTAGAGGTAAGAATTTAAAAAATGAATAATTAAATGTTTCTCCTCAGGTTTAAAATAAGCCCTGTGTGCTTTCCTCACCTCCTGCAGCATGTCAGCCTGCTCTATGGCCTTCAGAACATTCTTCTTCGACGTCTCTTGGGCTTCTCCACCCAGTATAAACTCATCCAGGATGTAATAAGCCTTCTCAAAGTTGAAGATAATGTCCAGTTCACATACCTGATGTTTAATGAACAAATACAAAACTCTTCAGTGAAGTACTAGAGTTACATTTTGGTAAAAAACTCACAAACCACTGTCATTATTTTAACAAAGAAAAAAATGATTCCGATATAAAACTTACACTGCCAAAATATTTGTCCAGTAGCTCCACATATCTGTGGATGATCTCCAGGGTTATCAACTCATTTTCCTGGTCCTCCACAGCACAGCAAAAGTACAAACTGGCATATCTGAAATGCAAAATAAGATTTCATTCTTTGTAGATTATAAATAACACAAAAACGTGAGATACGTTTCTCTTTCTAACCTCTTGTATACTATTTTCAGATCCCTCCATTCCAGAAAACTGCACATCTTGGGTTTGCGTACCAGCACCATTTGTATCACCTCTCGGGAGATCTTTTTCTTCTGCGTATCTGAAAGTGCCACATACCATTTCTGAAGCCGCAGTTTTCCCTGCCTGCTGAACAGCAGCATAAACTGCATCTAAAAATAAAGAAAACAATAAATGTGTCGGTGTCTTAAAACCTTTTGAATTGCCTACCTGGACACTGTATTTGTGCATCGTTGGTGCCAAGCCAAACGCTTGGAAACGTTTTTAAACATTCAACCTAAAGCGATCGTCATGTTGCTGTTAAAGTCAGCGGATATTTAACACGACCAAACTGAAATGTTTTTGTGGTGGGTTTAACTGTTTGTTGCAACAAAAGAGGAAGCGTTGGGTTAGCAAGCCGGTTTGCGGCCATGTAAATACTGAATGCATTGCAATCTCGTGTATTGTTAAAAACACTATCCTTACTATCATGGTATTTGCTTTATCCAGATTATCCATATATACGTTAATCGGTGCACGAAATTTGTTTTACCTTAAAGTTTATATTACACTCGATTCCGTGAGCATGGAATTGGTAGCTGATGGTAGTAAACGTCCCTTTCCGTTAGGCACAGATGTAAGGAGTACGTTATTATCATCGCTAATCTCTCATTGGCTCTATGCCTCACCGCCGACGTTCCTTATTGGTCCAGACTGGAACGGGATGGAAGTTCGAGGTTATGTTATGCATTATGCATAAATTCATTAATTCATAAATTCAAGCAACTACGTTGATGTTTGATAATATAAAATACAGTAAAAACCCTGCCCTGTAGTTATTG
>JAZGTK010011831.1:0-15314 GCA_036877625.1 Ambastaia sidthimunki | reverse complement strand
TGATCTAAGATCTTGCGGTCCTCATTCAATCTGCCCGCCCACCGTCCACAAGTGATTCATGCGTCTGTATCTTCAAAGTCTCCTCCCAACAGCAACAACCTGCAGTGTGTGAGGACAGGGGAGTACGTTGTCCGTTACAAAAGTGTTTTTCCTTTCTTTCTCCTTCTCGTCTACACTTAAACTTCAGAATCGCACTCCCGTTTTATATAGAAAGATGAATATAAATGCTTTAGGGGAGTTGTCTGTTGGAATCCTGCAAAATTAAGCAAATGAACACATTTTAATTTCCTTTCATTCTTTAGAATGGTGGGCACATTTTAAGTTAATTTATTGCATTAGAATTAGGAAAAATAAAATGACATTATTTACTTAATTTTATGTAATTTATTTCTTAACAGAAATGTGCTTATTTATATTTATCAAGAAGCTACATTTGTAGGCCCTACCTCCTAAAAAACAGTAAATGACAGAATTAGCACAACTCATTTCCCCATGTGTTCGAACGGAACGCTGACCTGTAAGAGAACGGGAGATGAAAGACAGGTAACAGGGAAGCAACAGCAACAAATACAGATCAAGAAAATGAAGCGAAGCGGCAATGTGTGAACGCAACCTGTGGGGGAGTGATGCGGATTTGATCGTGGCGCAGAGGGAGGTCAGGGGAGGCGTTGGCAGGAGCTCCGCGGTGGAGCCGTAAACAGACTCTTCGTTCCCGCTCAGCTCCTCGACCTGCTCTTGGAGATGCATTTCCTGAAAGAGAAAGAGACACAAGAAAACCCAAATGCATCTTCAAAAATAACCTGCTCCAAAATAGAACTGACACCAATACCGCCTCCAGTCACCCTCAGACCCACCAGACTGTGGAACACGTGACGCAGGTGTTGAACTGGCTGGATCTGGGCCGTTGCGGACCCGGTTAGGAGCTGGGAGGTTGGGACCAGAAGGAAGAGCACGAGCTGCTGAGCCCTGTGGTCCACCTGCAGTCCTCTCGTCTCTCTCCTCTCCCTCTCCCCTCTGCTCCTTCTCTTTATCTTCTGCTGTCCTGCTGGAGCCCTAACAGAGCCGGAGGAACCCCCAAGGTAAACAATATTGTTAACATTTACTGTAATTTACTGTACAGCATGGGTGCTCAGTCCTGGTTCTGGGGAACTACCTTCTAGCAAAGTACGAATTCAACCTTTATAAAAAAACACTTGATCTAGCACCTTATAGATAAAAGGAAGGTGTTAAGATTGTTAAGAACCAACTTCTTCAGGAAAGTAGATCTTCAGCTGTAAGACTGAGCACAGTAGCTATACAGTATACTGTACTGTACTTGAACTGTCCTGCATTGCGTAATGTAGGGTGTTTAAAGGACATACGAATTTTAGCATGTTCCAGTCAAATACGTAGTCATAGGAAAATCCCTGTCTGTGGAAAAGGTTCCTGAACAACTGCCTCAAGTAGGAGTAGTCTGGCTTATCATCAAACCGAAGTGAGCGGCAGAAGTTCATGTAGGTTGAAAATTCAGCTGCAGAAATATCGAAGAACAAGTGGAGTAACCAAAACAATGAAACAATTGTGGGACCATAAAATAGCATGTTGACAACATGTACACATAATATCAATCAGTTTTTATCTACTTACATGGATAGCCCTTGCAAAGAACCTCAATGGGGGTTGACATCTTTTTCTCACTGATTCGCTCGTACTTCTGTCTTTTGGTGGCCGCTTTGAGGCCTTGCCAGGGAAGAGAACCCAAATTAAAGTACATGAGAACATAGCCGAGAGATTCCAGATCATCCCGCCGGGATTGCTCTGTGGATAAAGCAAGTAAATATGGAATAACTCAAAATTAGGAGTCCAGAAAATATTATTACCAGAATGCATTGCAGTGACTCTTACCAATGCCCAAATGAGTGTTAATGGAGGCGTAGCGGGCAGTGCCGGTCAGGTTTTTATTCTCACGATACGGAATGTGTTGATGAGTGCGGGCGTCTCTGTACTTTTTGGCCAAGCCAAAGTCTATAATGTAGACCAGGTTTCCCTTCTTGCCGAGTCCCATCAAGAAGTTATCGGGTTTGATGTCTCTGTGAATGAAGTTCTTGGAGTGGATGTACTCGATTCGACTGATCTGGATAGAAGAAATTAACGGTATTTCATAAATACTTCAAAAACTATGTGTACAAATATGTGTACAAATATATGACCAGGTTAACATTAGTAACCTTATATTTACATTAAGTTTAATATCGTCTATAATCCATTACATAAACAACCAACTCTACAGTCAAAATCTCACAGATCTGCTCTTTTAAAAAATCTTGTTTACTATAATTTCAAAGCAATTACCATTTGATCTGCGAGCAGTAGGACAGTTTTAAGCGTGAATTTCCTTGAGCAGAAGTTAAACAAGTCCTCCAGACTTGGTCCCAGGAGCTCCATCACCATAACATTGTAGTCTCCTTCAGCCCCACACCATTTGATAGACGGAATACCCACTTTGATAGAAATAAGATGGAGTAAGCATTGCTATTGACCCATTAACAACATTAAACTGGTAGAAGTTTATCTGAATCTCAGTTTTCTCACCTCCACCTTGCATCATCTTGTAGAACTTGCTCTCGATATGTAGCTGTGGATGTTTGGTTTTCACGCTCTCCAGTTTAATGGCTACCTCCTCTCCAGATGTGATGTTTGCACCTGAAACATTTTGTTCCCAATTTTACCAAATCTCAGAAACTCCAGATCAATAGTGAATTCGTGTCAATGTATGTTTTACCCAAGTAAATATCACCAAACGAGCCACTTCCGATCTTTCGCCCAAGGCGATATTTGCTCCCAACACGTAACTCCATGTTTTATCCCTAAAAACAGCCTTAAAATCATGCAATACGTTAGCACTGTGCAGAAAAACAATGCATGGCTTTCCTTCCCTATAGGAAAAATGCAAACAGCTGCAACACACATACCAGCACACAGCAGATCTCAACAAGCCACTCATTTCAGCATTCATTATATCATAACCACATTGCATTGCATACAAATATGAACGTACACATGTGGTCAGCACTAGCAGTCACGCATCTCACATCTCACATACGTTCTGAGTCATGTGATGTGATCTGAACTTGCAACGAACAGGTTAATATTTAATCCCGGGCACCATCGCAGATCATCAATGACCGCTTAGCAACATCTCTGGGTTCAACCACAACGCCAGAATTACGATTAATGCGTCCGCAGCGTCTTTTTCGTGACACTTGCGTTTGCAAAGCAACAAACGCAAACCTGAATTCAATGGTTTTCAGCCAACGTTGTAGCAGCCGCACCCAAAACCATGTTGACTCCGATGTTTTCCTAAGCGATCGCTGATGTAACGCTTACGATGACCCAGTACAACCTCAATAAAACCCTCAAACACCCATATGACCTTAAAGCAGTAACATATTGTCTTACCTGATGACGGAAAGGTGATGGAAAAGTGACGCTGGTCGACAATCTCGTCGCGCTCGTGAGACAGGACCCTGGACAGCGAAGATTGCAAGCGTATTTTTAAAGGTCTCATCACAAATGTAAATCCCACCTCGCTTCCCACCTCGCCAATGTAAACCCGTGATTTAATGTCGGGTTGACCTACTTGCATTAGCGGGCTAGCGAGCAGCAGCCTCCCTTGTTTGTATCCCAGCGCACTTCTCGCAGGAATGATGTCATTCACAAACTAGCGGAAGGACCCGGATCACTCTTCAAGGGGCCACATCCATAATGCACAACCTATTATAAATCACACACGTATTGTAATAGATTACTGGGAATAAACATCATATTTACATAAGAAAACAATCAAGTTTTCTTTATGGTCAATAATGTTTGGCGTGTCCCATCGCTTCATTGAGCTGTTGGCTTTATACTAACTACATCCAAGCTACACTTATAAGTCTACAAACTCCTTGCAGGATCTGTAACGTGTTGGGCAAATTTTACATTTGCTAAAATAAGATCCATGAGAATAAAACATTGCACTGAGCAGAAAAAGCTGCTACACATACATAAGTGTTTTTCACAATGTGTTATGATAACTTTGTGAGTTGTATACTAAATAATATTTGTTGTATACTAACATAATGTTGTATACTAACTAGATAAAAGTAAATAAAATTTAACACTCTTTTGTATGATTGTTCTTAAAAGATATTTAAATGTATATCAAGTTTTAAGCTTATTTTTTTCATCTCAACTCAACAATAGCAGCTTATGACTATATACATTGATACATGATATATACATGATATCCTAAAGACTTCAGCAAGACCCTAATTATCAAGGAAAATCATGGATCTTAAAATAATAAAAAATAATATTCCAGGATACTCCTCTAATATTACAGTACAACTGTGTATTCAAGCTGTAAGAATGAAACATTTAAGATTTATGAACTCTGTTGTCCACCTGAAAATGTATTGAATAAAAAAATGCACACAGTTGACAACAAAATTAAATTCAACCTTTATTAATTGTCTTGTTCTTTTTTTTAAATTAATTTCTTTTGTAAAATCAGAAACAAAAAAAACCTGAACACGAGTGATAAAGCCCGCCTTAATTTATAATGGTACACAACAACAAAAATAAACAATTGGTAACTTTAAAGTGTTGCTAAAACACCCATCCAGCTCAGCTTGGTACGATAAGGTTTGGCGTGTTCCATGTTTCAGTAAGAATGCCTTCAGTTGCTTGCATCTAAAAAAATCTGTTTTCTTTATTATTATTATTGCAATTCATACAATATATAAAACAAAAAAGGCTGCTAAAACCACAACTTAAGAAATATTCATTAGTGCCAATGTTCTTAAACTTGCCGTCTACACACACACACACACACACACACACGCCTGCATACACATGCACACAAAGACATCGACCACCTGAAATAAGCCGTCACTCACACATTTGCTTGCCTCTCTCATCCAGCACTGATCTTTGTAAATTCTCCGTGCCTGTTAATCTCTGACCGCCACACATTCATTGTTGCTTCGCGGACACCCCGGACGTCCCCTCGGCTCTGCCACCCTCACTCTCGCCGGGCAGAAAGAACACCTTGTACAGCTATAAGTAACATCCAAGTGATCGTCATAATGACAACGTACTTGATTAAGAAAAAACGAGGTCAGCTTTTGGAAAAACACAAAACAAACCTGGATTTTACCATCATTTAAAACGAAAGACAACGAGATACAGTTTTGTCAGACATCAGAACAGTGTTTTGAGCGATTTAAGTCTGCATGAAAACGGAGCTGAAACGATTCATCCCCTACGCCGAGTGTTCAACGGACGTCGTACGATGCATATTTTTGTCCTTTTCTTGTTTGGTGTCTTCTTTACAGTGCACGCCTGAGTGAGAGCGTCTCAATATGTGAGTGTGATCTCTGTGACCTCAAGGTTTAGGATTTATCCAGTTGAGTCAGTATTTGAGTCCAACTGTTTGCGCGTCCTGTTCAAGTCTTGCTGTGGAAATCTTCATTTAAGGGTAAGGAATGAGATGTGTTGGGCTGTATTTGGAGCTCAGTATCAAATGTTGTGTTTCGAACGCTGCTCCTCCATGTTCCCGGGAATAATTTGGATCATGGGGAACAGAGTTTGGAACACTGCACGGTTAAACTGGTGTTAAACGATACGTGTACATTTGTAACCAGTGTTGTCTATATAGTTTTGTCTTAATGCATTTTACTAGGTTCTGTAATGCAGTTTGGTTAGCTTCTTTAGCACTTACGAGTGTTTATCTTTGAATCTCGTCTACACAGGTGTTACAAACGTATACTAAATACTTGGCTGTATATTTATGCATTCTACACCCATCCACTCACCGAGGGCATATACAGTATGCTTGTAAATTGCCTGTATTGTGATGAAGGCTCCTACATTCCTGCATGTGATGATATAGGAGGATAACTGTTATGTTTATATACCTGTTATGTATGTGTGTGTTGCTGTATGTCTGTAAGTGTCTGCATCAGTCAGATAGAGTCTGCCCCTCCCCCCAGCAGGTCTCCAGGCAACAGTGCTGCAGGGCTGTTCATCTGGTGGCGATCTTCCATGGCCGGAGACCCCCACAGACTGCTGCTCGTATACCCTGCAGTCATGCCTCCCCACAGCCCGGCTCTACCGGGATCGACGCCTCCTGCGTTGCTGCCCACACCACCACCAACACCGTTGCTGCTCCACTGAGCGAAAATGCCTAAGCCTGCTCCCTGGGCGGAGGCTGGGTCAGGGGAGCCGCCCGTACCGTCCAAACCCTGCCAGGTGGAGACAGAGGTCCCAGCGCTGTTGTTACTTCCTCCTGCTGTCGAGCTTGCCGCTCCGGCCCGTTCTCTCTCGCCACTCCCAGCGCTGATGGTGCCCACCGCACCTGCCCCTGATGACCCCGCCACAACCGCCGGCACAGAGACTCCTGCGGCGGTCCCGCCTCCTCCACTGTTGCTTCCTCCAGCTCCAGCCTGGGAATGTGCAAAATATCGGGCGACCTCCTCCTCGCTCACAAACTCAGCCAGGATTGTGGTGTTACCCAGAACGCACCTGGTTAGAGAAAACAATAACAGTTACACTAACGAAGACATCTATAGGGCGCTAAAACACGTGAAAAATTACACGAAAAAAAGGCTACGTTTACATTTTGATGTATTTGGCAGACTTACACCCGTTCCTTGGGAATCGACCCATGACCTTGACGTCGCTAGCGCCATGCTAACAGATGCGTTGCGGTTAATCTAATGGAAGATAAAGATTTGCACACTTACATGTGAAGTGCGCTCTGGGCTTTGGCTGCTTCCTGTCGAGTACTGTAGCGAATCAGGGCACTGCCTTGGGTCAGACCAAGGTGAAAGGTCAACAACGGCCCGTGCTGCATACATATAGTCCGCAGGGTGGAGCCATCAATCTGCAGAGAGTAAATTATACCACGATACCAGTTGAGAAATGATTGGACAACGATTGAGAAATTATATGTCAAACGGTGTCATGCGTACCTGGGGGGTAAGATTACTCAGCACCAGCCAGCAGCTCCCCCTAGACGCTCCTCCATCACTCCACGCAGATCCTAAAATACATCATGCGCTGATATTATAAAGGTTTAAACAATTACCATTCCCTCTGCATTAGTCCACATACTGTTACATCTAAACCATCACTTTACTGTGATCTGATCATTTGTCTACAGACCTGGCATGAATCTCTAGACAAAATAAAACAATTGTCTGAAACAAATGTCAATGTTAAATGTGTTTTAACAGCTGTATTTGTTCCATGTATTACAGCAGTATACATATGCAGTTTATAAGGTGTGCTATTACCAGGCCCAAATCTGGTTTCTGGGCTACCTCCAGAGCCTCCCCAGCCTCTACCAAATCGTGGGCCTCCGCCTGCCCAGGGAGACACGGACGGCTGTTTCTGATGGGACAGTCCAGGAGGTGGGCGTGGCAGATAAGAGCTGTTACGATTGGTCTTCCAAGGCTTGTTGTGTCCTATTGGCTCAGGGGGCCAGCTGGGCTTGTAGTCTGTGTACTTAGCTGTGAAAACAGAGTTTAATACATTCCAAACTATTCATACAGGAAACAAATAGCAAACTGTGGATTTTAGTACAGAGGCTTATAAAGTCTTACATGTCTGTTATTTAAATCTTGATGATGGGAAATTATGTGAACACTGAAATTACAGAGTGCTTGTGTACCTGGGTTGTGTGCATTGTTGAGGGGGCTCTCTGAGGCACTGTAGGGCCAGGCACCAGGTGAAGGCAGCAAGGTGTTGAGGGTGGGATTTGATTCTGTCCCAAAAATGCAAAACACAAGACTTGTTTGTGAGTATTTACATGAGCATGTAAATTACTTTCAAAATGTAAAGCTAAGAGTTCGATGTCTGTTTCTGCTGGAGGAGCTACACTCGAAGCAAGAAATCACTTATCATCACTTTTATCTGAATTCACTTTTATCTATATTGAATTATTTTAGAAGATGTTTATTTTTATCAACCTTAAAGTTTCAATGACTTTATTATTTTAAAATGTGGATTCTGTAATAATAAAGAGAGCAGGTGGATCCAAACCTGTGACTTGTATTACAACTCTCAGTAAGTGAAGGAGTCTGTACCTGGGTTGTCTCTTAGCAACTGGTGCTCTGTGTCATTGAGGCTTGACATCGATGAGCTCAGCATACTTCCAGGTGTCATGTAGGGATCAGATTCTGGGTCCACACTCTGAATTCCTTTCCAAGGCACTCCTGGTTGAAACTCTGAAGTGAAATAATCACACTTAATCACACACATGCATCCTGGCTACATTTATACTACATAAACATGCAAAAAAGTTATCATTTAGACGTGTGTCACTGATTGTCTACCTGGAGGCCAGCTGGATGTGTTAGTCTTGGTGCCCATTTTGTTTCCAGGACTTCTGTGCCAGTGATCTGAAGGCCCTTGTGGAGGTACACCTAAACCCTCACCTCCCAGCAGCTCATACTGGGAATATGGGGAACCACCTCCCATTTTGAGAGGAGCAGCAATGGGGCCTAAAAGTCATATAAACACATTAAACAAGAATCACTGAGACTGCATGAAACCCAAACCTGTAGGTATCAAAGAAGACCTCTCACCATTTTTATGAAGAGTGCTATCAGGAGGTGAGGGTGCTGGCGAGTGACCTTCCATCATCCACTTAAAACGAGACTGCTGGCCTCCACTGTCCTTAAGTCCAGCTGGGCCACCAACCATGGAACCCAGTTCAAGACCGGAAAGGTTCACTCCAGGTCCAAAACCTTCCACACAGAGAACAAAACTAGTTAGTTACAAAAATGCAACCATGCCATGAAGTCCTGTTTCACTCTACAGACTGTTGTAGACTGATATCCTCCAGTTGCTGGAGACTCACCAGAATAAGTGCTCTGTGTTTTCTGATGCAGGTCTGCTACAGAGCCTGCCAAGCCAGGGTGGGACATGGGGTCCGACATGGGCATCTTTGGGCCGCTTCCACCGAGGTGAGATGGAGAGAGTTTGGAGGTGCCCCCTGCACTTCCCACCTGCTGTTGTCTCTGCTGCTGAAGAATAGCCATAATTCTGGCAAGCTGGTGTGAAAAACACACAGATTTAACTTACACCTCAAACTACACCTGCAAATCTCAGGACAGACGTTTTTCCAAACATAAACACTTCCAACATAAACAATACAACAGCATGCAAACCGCAGTAAGTCCTTGTCCTGCAAGTGTATGTTCTCCAGTGTGTGACAGAAGATACCTGTTGTGGGTCTGTTTGTTGGCGTATGTTTGGTGGGAACTTGCGTTGGTTCTGCAGCAGCTGCTGTTGTTGTTGTTGCTGCTGCTGCGGTTGTTGCTGCAGTAGCAGCTGACACGCCTGCAACAATGCATGAGTCACAAGGTCAACACCAAGCTGAAGTCAATCACTCACGCAATCTGTGGGAAGTGGATGAGTCTGGGCTATAGCTCACCAGCTGGAACTGAATGTGAGGGGGGTAGATGTTGCTGAGCATGGCAATGTGCTGCGGGGAGAGCTGCGGAGGAAAGATGCCTCCCCCCACACCTCCGCTGGGAGGAGGTTTCAGCACAGAGCCTGGCACCTGCAACAACAAATGACAAAGTTAGTCCCTTTACCTTAAATGACACCGCAGACACTTCTGCACACGGCGTTTCTCTGGCTGATGTGATTTCCAGATAACCTTCCTGGTTTTGTTGTGTGCTGTATTCCTACAGTTGGTTTATGAAAGGGCTGCAAGATATATCAAAATATAAAAAATGCATATCGCACATTTGCGATGTTATCGCATTGGTTTGAAATAATTAAATGATTCGCGTATGGGAAGAGAGACTGGCACGCAAATGCTAGCTGGAATGTTTTTTTTCCCAGAAAGAATGTAAAATACGCATGTTGGTTATATAATATTTATTATAATAGTTTTTAAATGGTTTAATATAAATTGATTTGACAAATTTCAAGCATTGTTGCTTTGAATATTGCATATCGCATTATTTAGCAAGCTATCGCATAGTTCTTCACTATCATGCAGTCCTATTTAATGACAATCACCTCAGGACCAGCTGCATTATAAGTACCTGAGGTGACAGGAACTGATGAGGCACTTGCGCTCGTACTGACGGGTTAATGGGCGGCACTGCTGCTTGGTGCCTGGACTGTGTCATTCCACTTCCGCCGACCATCTGACCACAAAAAAGACGGCAGATGAGAAATCAGATTTCACAGACACAGCTGATACGAGTTAAAATAAAAAAAAACTGCTTATGTAAACTTTTCTGTTGCTCCGATCAGCAATTGGAGAGGTTCAAAAGAAATCCCAAGCCGACGTAAACAAAAAATATGCCGTAAATATTTTTTCAAAACAAGATGCAAATACCTTGTCGTAGTACGGCCCGGGTTCACAAGCCCCCACTTCTTTGGAACCAGGTGAGCGGAAGACTGCTCCTGTCCCCCCTCCACGCCCCCCCTTCCGCATCTCTCCATTGTACTCGTTAAAGCCCATTCCCCGCTTCTCTCCTTCTATTTTTTTGTCCTGTAGAGGACCAGGGGCCAGATCCAAGGAGCGACTGCTGTGATCTTCTCCCTATTAACAACTCTTGACGTTAGCAACTCTTACTGGCGTCCATAAAATTGATTTAAATAATGTTTCATAAAGCATATTGTTTAATATGTGGTGGGCAGTACGTATGGCCAAAAATTTAGCAAATGTATTTTCTTATCACAATGACTGTATCTGTGAGAAACAGTTTACATGTAAAATGAACCAGGGGCTAATGCCTACTTTTGGTTCATTATGTGAATTATTTAGTAAATTCTGTGAATATTATGCTAATAAAATCTTTAATCCTTTAATTCCTTTCTCTTTTTTTCAAAATTTCAAAACTGAACAAATTTCACTCAGTTCTTACCAGAATGCCCATGTTTGAAAACTGTCTTGTCATAGGATTCATCCAAGAGTCTCCTGCAGCCTTCATGGAGCCCTGAAAATATCAACATTAAAATTGTTACACTAAACAGAATGTTCTGGAACCTTGATTTCAGAAAATCATTTTACTTGTAATTGTAACTTATATGAGACACGGTTCAACAGGTTTCACTTGAGATGGCTTGACACTGATATACCTTGTTGCCCTTCTTGGCTCCCCAGCCTCCTGAGTTGTAGGATGAGCTGCTACCTTGGGAACCAGCGCTGTTCCATACACCGGCACTCTCATCCTCCTCCTCCCAGCTGGAGTGACGTGAAGCGCTGACTGAAGCCTCTCCTTCACCCCAACCTTCTTGCATAGACTTTGGACCTATAAAACATACAATTTCTTTAAGATCTTTGTTTTGACATGACAGATGTCTTGCACCGAAAACATCTAGAAGTCTCACCAGACTTCACTGGATTGGGGGTGGGGTCTCCCCAACCTGATGCCTTGCCAGCATCATCAGGGTCGGCCCAACCGGTGGGTGCTTCGGTGGCCTTGCCCCAAGCTGCGGTACCGTTGTCCACACACGGAGTGGAAGGAGAGCTGCTATTGCCCCATCCAGATGAAGCTAAGAGATAAACAAATAAAATTTGTTAAATACACTTCCACAATATTATACGTAAAACTCAGGACTGCTAAAATAAATAAAGGAATGTAATGCAGGCTTTAAAAAGAAGCTGTTATTAAAGAATAGGCGAGTAAAAATGATGAGACAACAGCAATCTTCTTACACATGATTAGGGTATGAGAAAGGGTAGAAAATAGCCTACCCTAAACTGCAGAACAAACATTATTATGTGAACTATGAATCTATGTTATTTAACATTTAAAAAACTAAATAAAATAAAGAAGCATCTTACCTAGTCCTGACCCCTTGCTAGATGAATGTGTAGGAGTTACATCTCTATTTCCAGGGCCTGCTGGCATTCTTCCAGGCGGTTGATGTTGCAGGGATGGGGGCACCTGTTGAGGGGACGCTGATTGTGGCTGGCCAGATGGGGTGTTATTCTTATCCCACAAGTTGACACTTTTGCAGTTATAGTTGCTGGGGTTACCCCAAGCAGATGTTCCATCATCTATCTCCATCTTCCTGCTAATGGACTGTGGAGAAGGCTCCTCCCAA
This sequence comes from Ambastaia sidthimunki, assembly GCA_036877625.1. Lineage (NCBI taxonomy): Eukaryota > Metazoa > Chordata > Actinopteri > Cypriniformes > Botiidae > Ambastaia > Ambastaia sidthimunki. Next base: position 3,209 of record JAZGTK010011831.1, on the reverse strand, counting down.
CCACTGGGCTCTGAACTATTGCCAGGGCCACTGGAAAGTTGCGGTATGGGCCCTGAAGTCCACCCTGAACTTTGGCTCTGGGCTGAAGGACCACCTGGTCTTCCCCAGCCCCCTTGCATGGCCCCTGTGTCCACTGATTGACACTGTTGGGGCTGTGATTGTTGCTGCTGCTGTGCCGGGCCTTTCTGTGAGGCCGATTGGCTGTTTGGCATCTGTGATGGGTGCATTTTACCACTCCAGCCTTGGTGTGATTTGCCACCCACCCTTGTACTTCCAGCTCCCCATGCCCCTCTAGGATCTCCCTCATCCCAGTTACCCCATGTACCCACATCTGGGTTGCTGCTAGTACCTCCACTACCCTTCCCATCCCCCCAACCCCCACTGCATGGTTTGGGTGCATTTTCTCCCCAGTTACCACTACCACTACCACTCTGCCCCCAATTTCCTGCATCTCCACTGCCCATTTCTTTCCAACCCCCTGTTCCTTTCTCCTCCTGACTGTCTCCCCAACCACTTCCTCCTCTTGCTGGAGTACCCTGTGTTTGAAAATCACCCCACCCGCCTGACACACTCCCTGTTCTGCGCTCATGTCCCTCATTGTCCCAACCTTTCCCTTGGCCTTCTGACCCTCCCCAGCCTCCAGATGGCTTGCCCTGACCAGCTAAACTAGCTCCCCTACCTCCAGATTGTGAGACACCAGGGTTTTGAATATTGACACCTGAGGGTGGGGGGCCTTGGGTGTTCAAAGAGCTGCTGCTGCTACTGCTGTTGTCCCAGCCTTCACCAGGTGAGACAACCGGTGGTCCAAGCATGGATTTTGAGTTCAAGTTGGCATTTAAAGTTGCACCTTGGAGCAGAGAGGAGGAATGGGGATCAGTAGTAGTAGAAGGACCAGTTGAACCAGAGTACAGTTGAGTATGGGCAGATGCATTCATTGCAGAAGAGGATTTGGGTCCACCTGGTGCTGGTGCTCCTCCCTCTAAATCCCATGCCACATTCTGTTGGATTTGTCTCTGACCCCAGCCAGAGTTGGACAACACTCTGGGGTCCAGGTCAGACCGGCTAAGCAAATTCTGTAAGGCCACTCCAGGGTTGGGAGGCTGATGAAAGCGGTGGTGACCATGGCGCTGATTGCCACTTCTAGAGTTTCCTCCACCACTTGAAGATGAGGTACCTCCCCCACCTCTGCTACCCTGGCCTCCCCACTCACTTGTGTCTCCTGCCCCTACATCTCCAACTCCTTTCTGATTGTCCCAAGCTCTTGTCATAGTTGAAGGTGTGGAGGAGGAAGTTGTTGGGTTGCCAACACTGGCACCACTACTGCTGCTGTTACTGCTTGATCCATCTTTTCTACCTTGATTGCTGACACCCCCAACCCCACCTGAAGCCCCCCACTCCCCAGCTAACGTATGGTCCCCACCCCAGGCTCCCTGAGATACCCCGGAGGTCTGACTCCCAGTTCCTGTTCCCCAAGCACTTGCCCCTGTCAAATCGCCTTGTTCATCCTGGCTATTAAATCCCCATGCATTTCCCCCTTCAGCAGACATGGAGCTTCCCCCTACTCCATCCTCCCAAGATTCAGTCCTTGAGGCACCCGTTTTGGAGTTTGCAGGAAAAGACTGACCTCTCCACAATGATGAGCTGGTGGAGGATGAAGAGGAAACAGATCCATCCCCTCCACCTGTGCTTCCAGAGTCAATATCAGCCCCCTCTGCTGATCCTGTATTTTTTGGTCCTGGTTCCAGTGCTGTGCCACCCCACTCTCCACAGGATGGCTCTCTGTCTCTGGACTGCATTTGGTGAAGTTGGTGCTGATGAGAGGCTTGATTCACAGAAAGTGGGTTGCTGGCAGACAAAGATGCGCTTTGGAGGGAAGAGGAGCCACCCTCTGTTGCAACTGTCCCAGCCCCATCTGGTACAAGAGCTGGCCAAGCAGAGGGATTGGCATTAGGGGTAAAATTGGCACCTGGAATTCCACAGCTGGCACCAAGGGAGCCATCAGAGTTCCCTGAAAGAGGGGCAGCTTTGGATATGGGGGGCAATGAGCCTGCTGCTACTGCATTTCCCCCTATAAGTTCATTGGAGGATGAAGCCCAAACACTACCAGACTGCATACATTCATTGGGTGAACTGGAGGTTGTGGGTGGGGAGGGACTGCTAGAATTGACTCCTTTCCTGCCTCCATTCCCTCCAACAGCTTTAGTTTGCTGCTGAAGATGCCTCTCACCCCATGAGGAGCTGCAGTTCAGAATCCCGCTATTATCTGCACCTCTGGTACCTGCTGTATCACCTGCCTTCGATCCATCTCCAGCAGCAATACTGGGCCATTCCTCCAGGTCTGACCGGTCCACTATCACCTTTTCTCTGCCCTGAGAGAGGGGCTGGCTCCCAGAGCTGGCCCCCCACATGGAATTTGCATAATTTGAAGAAGCAGCAGCGATTGATGAGGAGGATGATGTATGGGGCAGTGAGGGAACAGCTGGACCCACAGGGCCCTGGCTTGGATCTGAAAGCAAAATACCAAAGCAGAACTTTTCAGAAACCTCTAGACAGGCCCTCAATTGCAATATAATAAATGTTTCAGTTGTTAGATAATATACAGATAAAGATTTTCAGTGTTGTACAAACAAGTCTCACAGTCTTAATAATGTCAAAAATATTTCTCCATACTATTGAAAGAAAGATCATTTACATATATCTATTAGCTCTGTAATTGTTGTTCATTATAATTTTTTTCCATACATCTCACAAAATCTCATTCACAAGTTTAAATTTATGTTTGATATTTTGCATCAGTCCAACAATTCACTTAGTGATCCTTACCTGAGGCAGAAGCAACTGTTTCATTGGGGCTATCTCCCCCGCTGTTGCCTCCTCCCAGCAGCATGGAGGACAGTGGTGGCTGACCCCTCTTCAGTAGCACTTTATGGTCCTGCTGGCAACGGAATCGAGGGGGCACTTCACGGGGCATGTAGCGCTGAGAATTCTGGGTGCCGGGGGAGGGCTGTCCGTTGGCCACCACCGACCGCTTAGCATTGTTCCCACCCTGAGGGAGGGTGCCAGCAGCCGGGGTGGCAGTGGATGGAGCCGAAGAGGGGATGGGGCCAGGGCTGGGGGAAGCTGAGCTGGGGGTGGCAGGAGACTGTGCAGATGGAGGCTTGTTCAATTCTGGCACTGTGTAGTGGAAAATTTAGGATCAAATGAGAACA